>JACBWW010001411.1:0-13514 GCA_020086605.1 Lanius collurio
CTCCTGTCCTGACTGGGCTGTGGAGCCCAGCAATGGGATTCCCTTGGACTGGGGCACTTCCCCAACCCAAACCCTGACAGAGCAGAGCCCAATTGACATCTCCCAGTGCATGTCCAGCTGCTGTTTGTCCAGAAGGAGAGGTTTAAGGACATGCTTTAAGAGCCCAGGAGACTTCTGGAGAGTTCTCATTTCAGCACGAGGATCTTGGCACATAAATCCTGCCAGAGAGCAGTTTTCTCTTTGACCAAAGATCTCCCACCCTGCTCTTGCTCAGTCTCCCCAAACATTATCTATAAACACAAATAGATACAGGCTCACACAGCCCAGCACTGAACCACACAACCATGGAAGGGAGGAGGCTGGAGAAGGCCTTTGGGATCATCCAGCCCAACCATCTCCCATATTCCCCATTACACCACACCCTCAAGTGCCACTTCCACACGGTTTTTGACACGGGATTGCTCTGAGATCTCTTAAGTTCTTAAAGCTCAGCTGCACCATGGGAGGACATTTCCATATGAAGGGGACAGGGGTTCTCCTCTAAGCCACAATTCAGTTCTCTCTGTAGGAATTGGCTTGGACAGATGGAATCCCATCCATTTCCCCACTTTCATCAACTCTGTCAAATAAATTCAAGACATGAGTAGTTAATAAGAGTTGAGCTGACAGCACATCTAAAAAAATCAGCCAGGTATCAGCTTTTTGGCAAAAATAAACAGCTTGGCCAGAATAGTAACAAAGACAAAATTTGATAAGTAGAAGCCTTAAAATTCATATATCATTTAAAAAAAACATATACACCGGGGCAAGAAAGATCTGCACATTGCTGTTCAACTCTGCAGAGCAAACAACTACCTCAGTTATGAATGATGTTAATTATGACTGGAAAACCTGTCTGTGAATTGCTGATTAAGGTTGGAAAAGACCTCCAAGATCATGGAGTCCAACCTTATTATCTGAGACTTCAATAGATGCACTTACTGCTTTTGTAAGTACATTTTTGTTCTCAAGAGAGGAAAGGCCAACTCAGAATTTTGGAGCCCTGTGCAGTGATTGCTCCTCTTCACCTGATGCTGCCCCAGGAATCCTACAGATGAGGAAAAGGAGGATTGCAGTTCTTACTCCAAAAGACAAAAAATGGGGTGGTTTTCTTTAGGGTTGGCTCATTGGGGATTTTTGTCCCCCCTCCCAGCTCAATGTGTGGCAGGACAGGTTATCCAGAACACTTTGTTCTTTATTGCATTTTTCTACAGCTGTTAAAGCAAAAAGCAGCATTCCTGCCTCAGAAACTGCTGTGGTGGGGAAGCCACAAAACTGGAGGCTGTGGCTCCCTGGGGCTATAAAGGGAGACCTGGAACTCCCCCATGAAGGAGCTGTGCTCCATGGCACATTTAAACCTCCCTGAGTTTAACCCCCTGCAGCCCCCAGCACCAGAAATTCCTTGACTACACCGTACAGCAACAAGCAGTACAGGAAGGTCCTGGCAGCAGCCAAATATTTTGACTTGAAATAGAGATTTTTTTCCTCATCCTACCTAGGTTTGGGGTCACTGAAGAATCAGTGCCTACAAGGGAGAGCACACAAAGATATCTTTTCTGTTTAGCAGCTTAAAGTACATCGAAGATGCCATAAAAATAATAAATAAAAATTCCAAAGCTGCACACAACTGACAGTAAAAGAGTTTAGCTCAAGAAGGCCTTAAACAGCAAAGGCCTCTGAAGGTCACCACTGTATACTCTCCTTGAGGAGCCATAAACATTTGAGATCTACATTCATCCTAAAATTAAAGGCAAAAGTCATCAATGAAAGAAAAGGCAGCCAACCTGGCAGCAAACTCCTGTTTCTTTAAAAAAAAAAAATTAAAATTTTTGGTTTTCCAGCTACAAAATATTCAAAGCTCACAAAAGTTCTGTAACCACCTAACAGATCATTTTTCTTCAGGCAACTTGAGCACAAAAGCAACTTGAGTTTCTTTGTACCTCCTGATTTAGCACTATTAAACCTAACAGAGCATTCTCAGCCAACCTCTTGGTGCCAGCGAGCACCTCAGGTCGAACTGAGCCATTGGGGACCCCACCTTCACCAGATTTTCTTTTTGACCAAGGCAAGGGATCCTCAGGCTCTTCCCTTGCCCTAGAGAAGGTCGGGTTTCTCACCTGGGACAAACCCCACCTGAATTCTGAGACTGATGGAACCAAAGATTCCCTTTTCTAGAACCTGCCATTAACAACAGAGCAAACGTCTTAACTTGGTTTTTTTAATGTTTCATTTTCTAAGCTGGTTGAGGGATATAAAATGCACATGGGGCTTGTATTCAGGTATTCCCAAAGTTCCCAGACTTGCCTGTCAAGAATCTGGGTTCAAAATCATCTTGAAACTGATGCTGGCTTTTTTTTTCCACTAAAAAAGTCTCATATCCTAATACTTCAGGGTTGCTGACGACAAAATAACACAGCACCCAGGTAGAAATTTAATAAAGCCCTTTTTCTATAGGATAAAGCCTGTGGGACTGACAAGGTGTACACCATAATTAGCAACCTGCACCTTCATATACTCGTTACCTGAACAATCAGCTCAAAACCTGAGGTCTCTCTCCACATGTCAGCAATCCTTTCACCGGCACAACTCGAATGCTGATGAGTATTATGTAAATGAATTTACAGATAAAAAGGAAAAATACCTATTCTGATGCAAATCACACCCAACACATAAGCAGTGGGAGTGACTGAAGCCTGAGTGCCTCCTGTGCTTTTTCACAGCACACAAAAAATACAGGCAAAAGCTGCTTGGATGTTCTCACTGCTGTTGGTACACAACCGTGAGAGACTGAAAATTAAAAAAAAACAATCCAAACAAACAAAACATTGAGTATTTCCTTTAGTTCCTGCTTGTTTAGTATCAATATGACACCAAGCAGCTGCCCCCAAGGTGAGGCTGGGGTTTGGTGCTTTGCAGCTGCTGCAAAAATGACCCCACCACTCCTGTGGGCAGCCTGAGTGCTGCTTTGGAGAGGCCAGGGAGGGTTTCAGAGAGGATTTCAGCTCTGATATGACCAGGGACCTTCTCCATCCCTTCCTCTGCCCCTTTCAGAGAGGATTTCAGCTCTGATATGACCAAGAACCTTCTCCATCCCTTCCTCTGCCCCTTTCAGAGAGGATTTCAGCTCTGATATGACCAAGAACCTTCTCCATCCCTTCCTCTGCCCCTTTCTCCTCAGCTTTGCAGAAGTACAGCTAAAGAAAAACTTGAACCTAGATTAGGTGGAGGAAAAATAGAGCCCCCAAATGCATCTTTCATGCATTCATTTCAAGTAACAAAAGAAAGATTTTACTAAATAAATCAGTAAATGTTATTGAACACGGGATTTTTTCCAAGTGGCAACTCAGCAGAAGAGATCAGCAGCAGCAGGGGAGCAGCCCAGCATTGCTGTGCTGATGAGCAGTGCCAAAGCACACTGCAGGTATCAACTTCCCAGCTATAAACCAGGTGACTTTTACCATTCTGCACCTGCATATTTCCCTCCTGAAAATCCTAGGGCAGAGCAATAAACCCCAGCCCATTCCTCGTGCAAAAACACCACTTTTGGTATGAGAGTCCCTCTGCATTTCAGTGTCAGAAGGAAAAGGCAGAAGAAACTTCTGGCAAGGGGGGAGCTGGAAACTTCCAGAGCCCCTCTGGGTTGGTGAGAGCACCCAGGGCAATCCAAGGGCAGCACTGAAGCACCAAACCCAGGGGGCAGGTTTGGAGCTCAGACACGCCCTGACCACTGGCACTGCCCTCTCTCCCTCTCCCCACATTCCAGATCCTCTGACAATGACCAGCCCCAGGGCATGGAATTCTCCAGAGCAGGTGCTTGATTCCATTCCTAATTCCTTGTGTACACATAAACTTGCCCCAGCTAATTGAAGTGGGTACACGCCAGCACAAACTCCTGTGAGGGTGTTTCAATTTTAGTCTAATTTAATGGATTATTACATTTTAAGCTGACAATGTTCCTGGCTGATTTACACTAACATGAAATAAAGTTAGTTTATGCTGCAATAAGAGTGGCTGTGCAGCCGATTGGGCCAGCTTAATGAAACTGATTTAAATTACACCTTAATTTAAAGAGGTACAGTAATGCATATAAACAAGCCCTGAGTGATGCTGTGAATATGAAGAGAACAAGAATGAGTATAAGGAGCTCCAGACATCGCTGGATTGTTCATCTCAGCTTCCCAAAGCTCAGCTCTGAAAGGCTCAGCATTGAAGCTGACCTGGGAGTAGTCAAGGAGAATAAAAGCAGCACAAGGAACACAATAATTAATCTTATTTTCTATGTGGATTGCCTTTAAATTGCACAAATTTAGACTCTGTATTTCTCTAAAACTAAAAAAAAGGGAGGCTCACACACACAAGATTGCACGTATTTAATCCAGTGTGATGGGGGAAGTTGGCAAATTCACCACTGAGAGCTTGGTTCTAATGCTCAAGAAGTTTAATTTTCAATACCATCATTTTGTACTAAGAAGCAATTAAAGACTACAAGTAAAAGTCACCAAGGTCACGAGTTTACTCTGTGTTAAAATTCCTAAATTCAGTCTTCTGTTACTTGTTTGTTCTTTGGACAAAAGCAAAGTGCACAACCAAAGCAGGGCTGATAGTTACACTTACAAAGAAAACAGAATATTAACTACTTTGGCTCAGTTTACTTAACTTATGTTGCATTTCAAACAGGAGAAGTTGGTTATTAGCCACTTCTAGAACTTTTATGTCCCCCAAGATTTAGTTCATTATGCTGAAATAGAGTGCAAATAAAATATAATAAGGAGAAAATGATGGTATAAAACATTGTGTTGTAGTGGGGAGAAGCAAGCCCAGCCTTATCTTCCTCTTGCAATGCATGCTCCATTCTCCTCTTGAAATGGGCTCATATATAACTTTAAGAGTTTGGAAATAAAGCTTTCCATTTTACAATCTGTTTAATGTCAGCTGCTCACTATTTCATGGTGGGCATTGTGACAGCCTCATTCTGCCAGACAAGACACTCCCACCCCCTCCTGAGCTTAGCCCAAGGTGCTGATCAAGGCTGACCTCAAACCTGGAGATTTAACACTCTTTACACCCTTTGACACTAAATTAATACAACTTCCTAAAAAACAATCAAAAAATGCAAACAACCTTCCTCTTCCTTTCCATAGACATACAGCAAATGCTATTTCTTGTTCTTGTTCTCTCAAGTTTGGACAAAATTGCAGACACAGAATATGACATTTTCATCCTGCACAGCTAAGGGCAGGCCCCTTAAGGCTGTGAGCAATAACTAATTAAAACAGATGAAGACTTACCCCTAAGCCCAAGCCTCTTAAAAAAATAAAAATCACAATTTTATTATAGTCATGACTCCCAGAAGAGCCAAACTGCATTAAATTATAATTTTATTAAGTTGAACAATTAATTTATGCAAAAAAAGCAAGTTTGAGAGAACAAATAGCCCAGCAAACTGCAGCCATCCTGTCTCTTTGCTGAAGTCTCCCACTGCTGCACTGCACAAATCCAGGTTTATGGCTGCTTTGCATCAGCAGAGCAGCACAAAACAGCCAGGGCACACCAATGAATATGGCCCAAAACATTCAGCAGAATGTCCCTGGGGGTTCTTAACCTCTTTTGGTGCCTGAAGAAGGGAGCACAAAACAGCAGTGGATTCACTGAACAGACAACAATTTGGACTAAAACTGGGTAACCCAGCAGGCAGAGCTTATTAACCCAAATTCTTCAGCACTCTCAACCCAGGTATTACCACAGACAACTCTGTTCATGCTTTATCAGGGATTTGCTCCTGATTCTCCAGTTCTCAATTGGTAAATAACCACTGCTGATTCCTAGCATTGCAGGGCATGCTGAAATCCAGACAACAGGTATTCCACCTCATTTCCAACCTCCCACAGCCTCAGATACCCAAATATAACCAGGATTGCCTGTTCTCCAAAGGGAAGATGGCTTGGACACAAAAAACCCCACCAGGTTCTTTTGCAGTGCAGCTCCCCATGAGCACCACATGTGGATCCTTCTACAGGCTCAGGAGCCAACCACTTAAGCACTGAGTTCCCACATAAAACTTGAGTTCCCACATAAAATCTGTCCCAGTTCAGACACAATAAAACTCTCACTGTCTGGGAGAAGTCCCTGGAAGAAGCTGAAGGGACAAGGGCAAAGAAGGCTGGACACAGAGGGGAGTGTGGTGCCCACGAGTCCCAGCCCTGCTGAACTCCTGCAAACAGCTCTGACACCCTCCCAGAGCACAAAGAGCCACTTGTCTTTAGAAGAAAAGGTGACAAATGAAAGCCCCTTAACTTCAAAAAATAGGTGAGAAAATGAAAGCCTCTTCCCTTGAAAAGAAAATGAAAAATGGACCTCCAAAGTGCTCTGAGTGGCCCTTGCAGGTGCTTACTCTTAAACCAGGACTCATCCACGAAGGTCTGACCTGCAAAACCTGTAACAACTTGGAAATGTAGTTAATATGGCAAATTAATTTGGAAAAAACATATTTTCACCCCCCTCCAAATTCATTATGTCATATAAAGGGTTGTCCATATCCAACTGATGTGCAAGCCTCTCTGACAAGGCAGAAAGGCACAGGACCCACAGCCAGCCTTCCAAGGAGGCCAAGTAGCTGAAGTAAAAAGCAGGAGACCTCTGTCTGTGGCCAATTAGGGCAGCCATGCTAATGAAGATGCTCATTAATGAAGGCAGGACCTCAGGGTTAAGCCATCTGGGGAGCCCTCCCAGCCCTCACAAGAATCCACTGCAGGAACCCATCTCCTCCTGGCTGAGGAAGGAAGTCCCTGGGCAGCATCTGTGGGAGGGGGTGGGATGAGTGAGAGTCCCCAGGTAGAGAACACAAATGGAATTAACTGCAGACCTCCTGTCTCCCTTCCCACCTGTCCTCTCAAAGAGCTCAGAATTCCACCCAGAAAACACTGACATCAGAGCCCTGGGCAGAAGCTTTGTGTTTGCAAACGGGGTTCAGCTCCACATTTACACCACCATTTGTATTTGCTAAATTGTTGAGGCCAATAAAGTTCTGTTTGAGACTATTTGGTTTGACTCTTAACTTCAGCTATATTTGGTAGCCTCTTATTTGTTCTTTCTTAGATTACAAATGTTTTGAGGTGGAAAACAGTCAGGGCAAAAGGTAAATTTTCTTCTTCCTGGCATGTTCTGGGAGAAAACCTAAAGCCTGTTCCTGTTGCAGAGCTGACACACTCCACAGTTTAATCTTGAAACAGATCCAGGGAGGTAAAAGAGTGTCAGAAGTTCAAGGGCTTGAGCTGTAGCCAAGAAAAAGGCAAGTTAGCCAAGGGGCTGTTCAAGTACAAGCACAGGCTGTCATAAAAGCTGTGTCTGTCCTTTTTATGTGAGGGGAGGGGAGGAAGAGCAGCAAAAATCCCCCCAGCTCTGTGCCTTAGTTCAGGCATAGCAGAGCTTTAAACACCACGTGACAAAAGATAAATTGATGTCTTCCTGATGAGTATTTTACATAAATACAATATTATTGACACCATGATGGGAAATAATCAGAGCAGAAGATAAAATGGTGAAATGACCAAACCAGCCACAGTTTATAGAAATCATTTACATTTGGGAGCCATTGGGAGGTGCAGGATGTCCAGATCTGAGCCCTCCCAAACTCCAGCACCTGCCAGGATGGGTCTCTACACAGCTATCAGTAGGATGGTTCAGGCCACGTTTAGCAGAACATCCCCAGGAATGGCAGGAGCTGAGCCAGCTCCCAGGGGGATTAACCCCTCTTGGATTGCTGCCACAGGACAGGAAGGAAAACCACAGATGGAAATCACAGATTTGCTTCAAGAGCTGGTAATGAAATAATGAGAGAAGTGCAAGAGGTGCCACTTTGGGGCCCAAGCGTGGTCAGAGACTGGAGCAGGATGAGACACCAAAACTCACAGGGTACCTGTGAAACACAACTCAATACCTCCCTAAGGTGGCTTCCTCACTCTCTTTTATAAGTGGTTTCATTCCTCTCAGTGGAACACAAGAACCTCTAAAATTTCCACTTCTGCACCATTTGCAACTCAGGATTTCTTCGGTGTCCCCCAGCAATGGACTGGTGAAGACTACACCCATTACCTTTGTAAAACACCAATGCTGTCGAGTTTTTCAGCCACATGACTCTCATTTCCATTTTATTCTAGCAAAATGATGCAGCATCACAGAGCCCAGCTGAATCCAGTAAAGATCTAGAGCAAAAACTCTGAATTTCATTTGAAAAGTGCATTCTTGTGAGCTGCCACAGACTTGGTAACAAAGAGCTTTCTTTTCATAAGAATAAATAATAGAAAAGGCTTGGAAAAACAACTGAAAGAAAATCTGACTACTTTTATATAAAAGATCTCTGAAATAATTTAAAGTGCAGCACATGAGACTTAAAATTTTTAGTTCAGAGGCATGTAAAAAAAAAATCACACATTGATTGGCCTTTTGTTTATCAAAACAAGTTTGGAGCAAGCCTTAAAAATATTTTACAACCACATATTTTGGAAATAAGCTCCTCATGCAGCTACAAAGATTATGGTGCAGGGCCAGTTTAAAACTATAGGTACTCGGTGTTGAAAAAAAATTCTCAGATGTTATTTAGGATGTCAGGCATTACCCAAATGACTTTCAATGGGAAAAAGATGAACATCAGCAATATTGTTAAAGACAAAACCAGAGTGTGGTAATGGATAAATAGGGTATCTTGGGGCTTTTTGTTTCTCCTGGGTTTTAGCTTCTTTGGAATAGCTGGCAGTTGGATTTAGGTTTCAATTAATTATCATCTGCTTGTAAAGAAATCTTTGCTCTTAAAGGAGTCCTTGCACTCGGAGGTAAAGCCGTGCACAGTAAGAAAACAAAGACCAGGCAATGGTAAGAAAACAAAGACCATGCAATGGTGTTGTGTCTCGTTAGCCACACCAGAGGGGTGTGAAAGCCACGGCCACGGTGCCAGGGTGTGCTCGGGCACAGCTGGGCCATCCCAACACAGATCCCAGCAGGAATCAGGGGCACAACACCCCGAGCCAGGGCCCAGCCCTTGGGCAAGAGCCTCAATCTCCCCATCCCTGCCAAGCTGAGCTTGCTGCCCCTCCCAGGCTGGAATTTGGGACCCTGGGAATGCACCACACAAAGCAGAATTAAAATCCAGCAGGTGCTCGTTCCTGCACCTTGGAATGGCATCAAAGTGGGTGTGCACAGCTCAAGGGGCAAAGGAGAGCTCCAGGTCGATTGGGGGGGGACCTGTTCCACTCTGGAACTGGATTTCCCTATAATCTAAACCAGCAGAGTTCCAGTTATCCTTTTCATTGGCAGCACTCTCCCTGTTAACACCCCACAAGACAAAACCCTGGCTCCCCTTGGATCACCATCCCTTCCTTGCACACATCTGCCTCTAAACCAGCAGAAAAAAAGGTGTGCAGGGGTAAGAGATGAGCCCTCCAGGCATTTGTACCTTCCTGACAAACAAAGCCACAAAGCTGGAAAAATCTGTCAAAGGAGCATATTTAGTCCAGGCAATCCCTTCTAAACCATCTCATGCTTTAAAGTCTTTTCTCTTGCTAAGAGATGTGCAAATGCAACAGCCCCAGCTCCAAGGCTGGTGGTTTTATTTGCAGCCTGAGATTTCCTGGGCACAAAGAGATGCAGAAGAGAGCCCAGCTGCTCTGGGCCATGCAGTAAATCCAGCACCTTGGAGATGCACTGGATTTGCTGGAGATGCACAGCTTAACCCTAAATCTCCTCTTTCTGGAGCAGCCAGGACTGCTGCAGCTCTGACAGACACCCTGGCAAACACAGCCAAGGTTTCTGAACACGTCACTGACCCCTCCTGCAGAGCAGCTCTCAGGGATCACATTGTTCCATGTCCAACAGCCAGACAAACACAGAGTACCCTCAGAGTATCCATCTGAACAACAAGAATGGCTCCTCAGGGCATTTCTGAACAGCTTTTCGATGAAAAGGATTGAAAAAAACAACCTTCTGAGGGTAGAGCAAAGCCAGGAACAGCAGTTACACAATAATCCAATTCAAGTGATGGATAGAAGCTGAGTGCAAGCCTGAGCTGCAATAGTAAAGATGGATCAAACAAGAGCTGGAAGATCTCTTTTCAAAACAGGCAGGCTCTTCTTTGGTTTGCTTCCCCTGAATTTACTTGGATGTCAACAGGAGCGGGAAAAAATACTCACACTATTTTTAAAATTAGAAAAACAGTCAAAAAAAAGGATGAGTAGTTTAGCATAACTGCAGAGTGCCAGCCCTCCTGAACCTGTCCCACCAGTGGTTTATATTGCAAGCATGAAAAATGTGCCAAGGGGAAGTTAAAATCAATGGGTCATATCCCCAAAAATGCATTTATGGAATATTGGAGAACTAAAAAGAATCTCACCCATCACAAAACTGTGAGATGCAAAATCAAACTCTGCTTTTAGCTGTGCTCCTTCGAGGTCTTCAGGACTGGTGCATTTTAGACCACGTTGCTTTGCTTGCAAAGCCCAAGACAGGAGGGAGATGATGCAGTTTTTACTGCTCAGCACCACTCTGTCCTCCTTGGTTTCCAGGAATTCTGGATACTCTGTCCAGGATGGTGTCCAGGAGTTCCCCCAGCTGGCACTAGATGGGGTGTGATGCCCAGCATCTTCTGATCACAGACTCATTAGTTCTTTCGAGGAAAGGAGAGTCAATAATGAGATTTCAGCCCAGCTGAAACACTTGGGACAGATTATTTAAAAAAACAAACAGCCAGAACTCTGCATTCCCACACTTCTCTAAATATTAATTTGATCACATTCACTCCCTGCTAAAGGGGGGTAATCTCAGGTAAGTGACTTAGAAGTGCAAGAAGGGAAATCACACACTGGTCCTCTCACACCTCCCCATCCCTTGGAAGGTTTCCACACCAAAAGAATCACCACTGCTATTTTGCAAAATCTCAAGGAAAAAAAGAGTAGGGTTAAAAGTTTTGTTTCAAGTTTTTATTTTTATGATGAAGATCTGCATATTACTAAAAAAATAAACCACTGAATAAATCTCCTGGCCTTGAAAGAAACCACTACAGAGAACAACACAAACAAACCCAAACAGTGAAGCTGCAACACAAAAGAAGCAGCTGAAGAATTTTGGTAAATTTGAATGCTCTTATCAGTTCCCAACTCTCCCTCTTAGGGCTTTGTAACACCTACAGCAAGATTCCTTGAAATCAGCCCCACACAGAAAACCACATTTCTTCCCTAACCCTTCCCAGACCATTTGAATTGGTTTGAAGCAGAAAAAAAAGAAATCTGTCATTACTTTGAGATCACTCACCTGTCACTGGAAATTCAAGGAGTGAAGTCATTTTTTGACTTACTTTTAGTTCTTCTTAGTGATCTGTTCACAGAAATTTAAATATCATTGCAGTAAAAACTTCCATCTGAACTATTTTATTAACAATTTTCCCTTTCAAAAAACTTAGAGGGAGAAAAGTTTCCTTTTATTAGTTTTTTAGAGGCTCATTTGCAAGCTTTCTACTTTCTTTTTGAACAAGAAAAACCTAAAGTTTCCATGACTGTCGGGCCATTTTAATGACTTAAATAAAGTGTTTTCTTAAAAAATATTGATGTCTTCCCTCTGCTATTTTAGTTTCTTTTCTCCTTACTGTATTATATGACTATTCCATATCCTCTGCAACAAAACCCTTAATTCAAAATGACCACATTTGACTTTTTGACTATAAAATGACAGTAAACCAAGGGATGTTTAGGATACCCCCTACAATTCCAATGCGTTGGATACAATTTCATCCTTTTTAATTTCTTTTTTTCCTCTGGTGGGAGGATAGAGTAAAAAGTCTGAAGAGGGAGGGATCTGAGACTGATGAAGGTTCAAGAAATGCCCAGTAGCTTTATCTGCAGCACTGACAAATATCACACTGCAAGTAAAATATCCAATATTTTCAAAAACCATAAAGGATCTGGCCAGGATAGGAAGAAAAATCCCTGAATCTATCTAATGGTCTATTTCTATCCTGAAGCAGGAGAAATAATAGCCTGGTAATTCCATCCCAAGGAAACAGCAGACTCTTCTTCCACTCACAATAAATGGATTTATCCCAGCAGTGATTTAGAGCCTTATTGGGACAAACAGAGATGAAGCATTTTAGCCAACAATAAATGACTCCATTGCTTGTGGCTGAGTGGAACAGACTCAAAAATGTTTCCTTCATAAACTCATTATTAGAGAGACAATCACAGAAGGTGAAGATTTAACACAGAAGCAGCAGCTGAACAGTTGGGGTAAATTTTAATGGTACTTATCAGTCCTTAAAAACACACCTATCAAATAAACACTGCACTGATCATACTTTATAGAAAGTGATCTCAACTCCCAGGAGATGCTGAGCTGAATCACAAACTTACCTTGGTTCCTTGAAATTATCACAATGCCTAAAGCTAATAATTAGTACTTGGAGTACAACTTCTTTCCTCTCCCACTATGAAGATTATTGTGTCCTGTTCTTTCTGGGGATTGGTGCTCATTTATATTCTGGGTCTCATCTCTTAAGAGAAACAACCCCAGCAGAGTAGAGGCTGCACATTGAGAAGGGTCTTAGAATGTCACTACTAAACTATGTAGGAGCTGAGATCCACAACAAGGTCAGAAAAAAGGGAAAAATCCTGGACCTGTTCTGGAAGTGAGGAAAAGGAGTCAAATCTTGTAAATCAATTTATTATGATGGTCCCTGAGGCTGAAGGATGGGGCACAAAAAGGAAACAAGCAGCTGAAGCTCCAAAGAGCTCACTCATTACATATCAAACACCAGGGCAAGGGAGTGATAAAACTTACACAAAGAGTCCAAAAAAGACAAACAAAACCCTCACCAAAACATAATTACATCAAACCACACATGAAACCAATATCCTGTGAGTTTTAGCTTCATCTGTTGTTGGGCTACCACAGACACCCATGGCTGTATCTGAAACAAGTCACCATGGGAGTTAAAATAAAAAGTTCAGATTTCTCACAGAACTACTCCCCTGAAGCAGTTAAAGGTGTGGCACTCCCAGCTCACCCCACAGGAACACGTGGGATGCAGAGAAGCTGTCCCTGGATTTCTGAGCCTCCTTTCCTGGGTGTTTGTGCATCACCACCACAGCACTGCAGGAGCATTGCTCCAATTCCACCTCCTTCAACAGCATTAGGTCATTGCAGCTACAGAAAGGATGGAGACCTGGTCCTGAGAGACTGTCACAGCTTCTGAAAATACTGCCTTTCAAAACAACATAAACCAGCAGCCCCTATGCCAATTAGTTTAGAAGGCTGTCCTGTGCAAATAAAAGCTCCACTTCTATGCCCAAATGGAGAGAGTAAATTTATTTCTGTGGAACAGATTAAGTTTCTTTTGATTGCTCAACAAACAGTTGGGTTTTTCTTTTTCTCTCTGTTCCCTGAGCACCCTTTAAAGAACTGGACAAAGATTTTTCCTTAGATTTTGCACAGCATCT
>JACBWW010001412.1:0-13513 GCA_020086605.1 Lanius collurio
CAAAGGTTTGGTTTGGGTTAGAGAGCACCCAGGCAAACCTGATATTAATGAGTACTGAGAGACACCAAAGCAAGGCTACTCATGATAATTTGTAAAATGTTGTGGCCATCAGGAGAGATGCTTGAGGACTGGAATAAAGCAAATGTGATCTCGGACTTCAACAGGGCAAGAAGGAGGACCCAGGGAGCTATAGGCCAGTCAGCCTCACCTCAATTCCTGGAAACTGATGGAGCTTCGCATTCTGGATGCAATCTCTATACACATGGCTGACAAGAAGGTGATTAGCAGTACTCAGCATGGATTCAATAAAGCTAAATCATGCTTGACGAACCTGATTGCCTTCTATGATGAAACAGATACCTGGATGGATGAGGGGGGAGTAGTGGATATTGTCTACCTTGACCTCAGAAAGGCTTTCATCACTGTTACAACATCCTTATAGACAAACTCAAGAAGTATGGACTGGATGAATGGACAGTGAGGTGGATTGAGAACTGGATGAATGGCAGATCCCAGATGGTTATAATCAGTGGCACAGTGTCTGGTTGGAGGCCTGTCACTGGTGGTATCACCCAAGGTTCAATACTGGGCCCAGTATTATTTATCTTATCAATGACTTGAGGGCACAGTGTACCTGCTCAGCAAGTTTGACACAAAGATGGGATAAGTGGTCCACACCCCAGAGGGCTGTGCAGCCCTTCAGAAGAACCTTGACAGGACGGAGAGAGGGGGAGAGAGGAACAATCTGAAGTTCAAAATAGGCAAATGTGGGGTCATGCCCCTGCGGAGGAATAACCTCAGGTACCAACACAGGCTGACGGCTGACCTGTTGGGAAGCAGCTCTGCAGAGAATGCAGAGAAGGACCTGAGGATCCTGGGGGTCACCAAGCTGTCCATGAGCCAGCAGTGGGTACTGGTGGTCAAAAAGGCCAATGGAATCCTGGCGTGCATTAGAAAGTGAGGCCTCATCTGGAGTGCTGTGTCCAGTTCTGGACTCCTTGGTACAAGTGAGACATGGAACCCTTGGAGCAGATCCAAGGGAGGGCTGTGAAGAACATGAAGGGACTGGAAGATTTCTTTTACAAGGAAAGGCTGAGCAAACTGGGCCTGTTCAATCTTAAGAAGAGACAACTGAGATTGTTACCTTATCAATGTCCACAAATTTATGAAGGAAGCGTGCCTTCTTCCTTCATATGGATCCAGACTCCTTTTGGTGGTGCCCAGCAATAAGACAAGACGCAACAGACAGAAACTGGTGCACAGGAAGCTCCACCTGAATATGAGGAAGAACTTTACTGTACCTGTGACCGTGCATTGGAAGAGATTGCCCAAAGAAGTTGTGGAGTGTCACTGTTGAGACTGTCACAACACATACACACACTCACCAACTGCTCTGGGCAAAACCTTTCTTTAATGCTACGTAACATCTTTTAAACAATTTCTTAGCATTCACGTTACATGGTCATTTACTATTGGCTAACTAAGTACAATACAAGATTATTGGTTGCCTATAACTAGCACACATTTTTGCTACATATCAGCCAGTTCCCTCCCTTCAGCATGTGTGCATCCTCCCTCTTTGCTTATGCTTCGTGCTTCTGTTGATGTTACAAATCTCATGGATACAAACTGAATTCTCAAGGCTACAAAGTGAATTCTCAAGGGTACACAGTGATTGTGTCCAAGTTGAAATCTGTGAGACTTTCAGATGAGCTGTCAGTTCCCACAGTGGAGTCTCCCTTAGTGGAGATACTCAAGAACTGTCTGAACACAATCCTGTGCCATGGGCTCTAGGACGACCCTGCTTGAGCAGGGAGCTTGGACGAGATGATCTGCTGTGATCCCTTCCAAACTGACTGATTCTGCTATTCCCTGGTGTGGCTTACCTTTGTATTTTCACATAAACAATGGGTTTATAGAGCAGATAGGCATTTGATTGCATGATAAAACTGTAATGGGAACCTTGTGGAAGATGACTTCTGAAATTCAATGATCCTGAGAAGGCCATGTCTGCTCTACTAGGGCTGTCTATTCCTATATGTAGAATATAAGGTCTATAAGGAAAAAAACCCCCAAATTGAAGTGAATCTGGGTATTATAATGTTCTAATAACACTATTATGATATGATAATGTTATCTGTTTTGTTTTGTTTCCCTAATACTGTAAATGAATACTTGTGATTTTGGCTTTTCAATATTTGAGACATATGCTTGGTATTGAATGATGGAAGAAGAGGAAACAGGCAGAACAAAATAATGTGGTATCATTTTACAGTGGTCAAATATGTGACAATTTACTGCTAAAAAGTGCGGTATGTATTTATATTCACTCGAGAATTAGAAAAAATAGTGCTGTAAATTCTTACGTACTTATATTCCAGATACTGTAGAAGACATGAATAAATATTTTAGCATCTATATTAATACTGCTCTTTTATTTTTATGGCTTGAAATGAACTGAAGCACCAGTGGTTAAACAAAAAAACAATCTCTTTAAATGCATGATGTTTCCACAGAAGTCATTCCAGTCCCTAGACATAATTATGAATGGTCAATCTTCAGTCTCAGTTGTCTCTAGTGTGTTTGATATTGGTAAAGCATTTTAGAAATTAAAAAAAAAAAAAAAAAAAAAAAAGACAAGACAACACAAACCACAGTGAATAAATCTTAAATGTAATTAATATTATTCAGTGAACTTGAAGAATGTCCTCAGTCTTTCAGAGAAGGCACATGACTATGTGAATAAGTTAATTTACTGGCATAAGGAGGCAGTGATAGAGGAGATATGGCACTTTAATGCAATGCTCAGATAAAAATTACCATTACACACACTAAATGCTATATTTAGTGTGTAAAACAGTTGGAGAACATCACAAGATGGATGATTATTGATTGAATAATTTTGATTTTAACCAAATTCTCTGTGGATTTTTCTCATATTTTTTGCATGTACACTGTTAATATTTATTTCAGTTTTGTCAGATATGTCTATATGATGTTCTTGGTACCTCAACAAACAATTTATGCAGAAGTATGTAGATTGCATAGATTAATACCTTGGGGTATCTCCCCTATTCAGCTCTCCAGTAGGAATTTCCTGTGCCTCCTACTTCCTCAGAGTTCTCACAAACCAGGAAAAACTACTACCAAACAAACAAATAAAAAAAATTAAAAAAGGCAAATAGGAAAAAGACTCACTCCCTAGCAGATTTAAAAACCTGAATAAAATACATTTGACATGTATTTATTTCAACTCAATGAGGACATTGCCCCATCAGGTTATGGCATGCAAGAGGAAGTATTAGATGAAAGAGCCTTTGTTTGCTGTGTCTGGCGTATTTTATCAAAACAGGGAAGGCTACCACAGAAATATAAATTTTAAAAAATCTAACTGCATTTTGGGAGGAAACATCCTATTGGAAGTGAATGGAAATTGTCCTAGGAGATGAAGCCAAAGTTTTCAATTGGCCATTTAAACAAATTGAAAGTACTGTAAACCACACAGTGGAGATGTAATAAAGTATGGTTGAGTGAGTGAGCTATTACATTTTACATCCCCCAAGGATGAAATGCTCTCGCAGTGTTATGCCAGAATGACTTCATAGTAAACTGTGATAATCTGTGGAGATAGGAATTGCCTGGATAAATGTTCATAAAGGCAATTTGGTCAGTGTGGTTTTCATGGTATCAGAAGCATCTTCCAGGGATCAAAAAACATTCCACCCAATACTCCTAAAACCAGAAGTTGATTATCTCCTGAAGAGACCATACAAAGATTGAAGACTTTTATATATATGCAACAGTCTCAAAGGACAGATTATGCTCATTATCGAAACAGCTTTTTATATGGTCAACAAGATTATATTACCAGAAGATTAAGCAAAGTTCTGAGCAATCTACTTGATGATGCCACACTAACAATATTTAAATGAGAATTATTATCAGATTTTTTTCAAAGACAGCATGACTTTTATGAATGGTGGTTGTCACAGTAAGAAGAGGAGTAAAATTGAGTAAAATAACACTAAAATCCTATGTCATCCCCTCATGTTTCTGTATCGAAAATCAGGATGCAAAGTCATTGGTGGTTCGGAATACTGGAAATGGTGGACAGAGACTGTGAAGTGAACTACTGTAATCTAAAGGAAGAGAACTAATTACTTAACAAAGAATTCTTTGACAAAACTAAATACAAATCTAGTTTCCCTCAAAGTTTTGTTGGTTTTACTAAACTAATTCAATCTAATATTTTTAGGCTCTTTCACTCAAGACAAAAAAAATGTAATAAAGTTTTGTAGTGAAGGAGAATTTAATTATTTCTTTTATGTCAAACCAATATTTTAAGCCAACTCAGACTTGATACAGAAACGCTCCCTCCAGACACCAGTGGTTTCCTCTAGAGATGTAAATTATCAATTCACATAATACAATACATTTCTTCTAGATGTTATTTCCCATTTTATTTCCAAACAATCAAACCCAAGTATGCTCTCATTCTTTGCTCTAAGGTCTGTCTAGCAAGAAATAGATAAGAATAAGCACATAATGATTCTATTTTATATGGAGTTTATTTATTTCAAGAGATAGAAAACTGCAGTGTATTCTTTAAGAATTATAGGCCATATACTTCTATTTTCAAATTTTTGGACTTTTTTTGATTATGATTTCTTATTGTTGTATACTAAATTGCAAACGCAAAAAATTACTACACCAAATGTTCAGAACGTCTCTTTTTTTTTTTTTTTGTTTACTTCATATTAAATTTTGAACCTCTTTTTTTTTAGTAGTCAAACTCAAATAAAGTTCTGGTGGTTGATTAGCTTGTCCACTGATTAATTTTGTGGTGAGCTTGCCTCTTTGTGTCTTGGAATATCTTTAGACCATTTACAAACAGCCTAAATATTCCTTGACCGTGCAGCTCCGCTTCAAGCCAGTGTTTGTTAACAGCTACCACCAGAAGCAGAAGTTGGGAAGAGAAATATAGCTCAAACCTCCTTTATGATGTTAAGTCATTTATTCCCTCTGTCCTGGGGGGGACAGAGCACCCGACCTGGGCAGAGCAGGCGAGGTAAGAGGGCGGGGCTTTGTGTCCTGCTGGTTTTATCACAGACAGGGAAAAGGGGACACCAGGGGCGGAGATGGGATAAACAACCAACCAGATCAGAGCCCATGCTGCTGGAACATCAGACAGACCCGACTCAGTCACATGGCAGGGACCCAGCTGGGGGGGCCTAGGGGGGGTCCACCACAACATAAAGTCATACTTACTTAATTTCCAATAGAAAGGTAGTACTGATATTCAGTGAATTCTGTGTAAACTAAAGATTGAACAGGTAGTGAGTACAAATCTGAATCAAGATAAGATGTAGTGCCAAGGCAGGTCTGACAAAAGAGAGAGGTTATAGGACATGACAGCGATAAAGTCATATTGCTGAAGAGTTTTCTTTTGTGGCTGGCTGCTGTGACAGAATTCTGCATAACATATAGCAACCATTTGATGCCTTTTTACAAAACACTTTTAATTATGTTAATATAAATAGTAGTTTCTGAAGTTAGACATAACTTATCTTTTTTTATTCCCTGGAATTACTCGAGGCTAGGTTGGATGGGGCTTTGAGCAACCTGGTCTAGTGGAAGGTGCCCCTGGCCATGGCAGTGAGTTGGAACTAGATGATCTTTAAGGTCCCTTCCAACCCAAACAATTCTATGATTCTGTGATTCACTAATCTTATTTGGCAGGCAACACCTTTTGTACAAAAATGGTTTGTTCCAAGTACAAACCATTTCTCTGACAGTGGCTCAAGTATCTACTGTTCCCCTTTCAGGTGGCTCAGCTGCCATGTGCACACATAGTGTTTGAGCTCAGGCTTTTCTTTCATTCCAGCTAGCACTATCAGCATGATCATCCCCAGAGAGCAGCAGGTTTTGATTTTTTGGCCATATCAGGTCTCATTACCTCTTCTAAGGGTCATGGAATCAACAATATGATCTCTTGTCCACTGTCTTTTTCTTAATGGCTTGTGTCTAATTTAGAAATAACTCCACCAATTAAAATATTTCTTAGTTTTACAATGATATAATTCACTGTTGCTACTTATATAGTTGTCACGGTAACAAAGGAGTTGTGAGCATTGATTTTTTACTTCTATGTTTATCAGCCACTCGAACTCGTATTTTCCAATCTGAAATACCCAGAGCTAAATGCCTGATCTCAGAAATATCTAAGCTCTCAAAAGTCTAACATATCTTAGCCCTCACTGTCCTCTGAAAAGATACCCTTAACTCTTAATTTCTAAAAGTCAGATGTGAAATCCACAAAATTATCTCAGCTGCAAGCAGAACCTTTGATTCCAATTGATACAAATGTCTTTGGAACACAAAGAATGTATAGAAGACAAATAATATATAGAAAAATAACTTATATTGTTTTGCATACTGTAAAATTTTGAATTCCTTGACATTTTTGTAAGTAATTTCACCACCTCCAATTAATGATCTAATCTGAAGCAATTCAGTCCTTAAATCATTTTCATGTGACAGCTGGTAATTCTAAGCAAGTATTATAGTTGTACTGAGGAAACCGTTTCTCCTCATATTATTCAGCGTTCTTTAGCATAAAGATTTTCTCTGGGCAGCTTTGAGGTTGGAGAAATAACAGCTGAATTAAATACCTAAATATCACTCACTTTGCAATAAAAATGTGCTAAGGATTATGAAAAGTTTCTGTGCTGCTTGTTAATAAATAAATAATAGATAAATAAACAAACCTAACTACCATCAGAGGAATCTTCCACTATTTATTTGATCTTTGAAGTAATAGACACAGAATCATTAGTGTAGATCTAAGAATTTATTGTTTATATTTCTGAGTACAAGATGGATCACATTCATTAGCTAGTCTTATTCAAAAGCATAAACACATTTTTTAAGGCCATAAACAAATTAAGAAATCCCTATTCACTGTGTCTGATTTTTTCTTTTGCATAAACACCATTTTCTGATAACAAATTGGTAATAATTTTTTTGAATAATTAACATTATAAAAACAAACGCAATTTAGGAGAAATTCCTTTCTCTGTTTGTACTGTACATCAAGTTTCAGATGGGTCCTAGAAAATTTCATGATATATTAGAGTGAAGTTATTTTCCAGACACAGTGGAGGTTTTTAAATAGCTCTTTAAGGATCCACTGAAACAAATATTATTTCCATTGCATAGAACAGCAATATCACTGTTTATTTCCCCAGGAAATCTTTCATAATGAGAAATGCTTTCTAATTTGTATCTGTAGAGAAAGTTAGGTTTTCGTAGAAAAAAAGAGGACTTAGCAAAATGTGGACACAGAGTTCTACCATGAGATTGGTGCTTTCTGTGAATAAAACCACATGTAAGAAATGTACGGAGTACTTGCACAGTGACCTAGTACAAGTCCTTAATCTCTGCTTGCAGAAGATGAAGTTATGAATTTTGCTTTTTGTGCTGAGGTTGTGAAACGTTGGAATAGGTGCCCAGAGAATTTGTGGAAACTGCATCCTTGGACATCAAGGCCCCAATGCTGCAGTTGAATCATCATGGTTGGCCTTGAAGCAAGCTGGGACCTTAGAATGTGCACCTTGGAGGCTGGACCAGATAACTTTTGTAGGATTTAGAATCCTGACCTTGCTCTGGGTGTGTTTCAATTTTTAAGAAAATATAGTTCTGCTGAATGTTTTGTTAATTGTATCTCTTCTTTGATGCTGTTGCTAGGGCGCTTGCCTTACATAAGTTTTGTTTCTATCCAGACACTTAACTGGCAGAAGCTCTGATTCAGACTTGACAAAGGATTTGAGATGGTGTCTTATGTCTTGAATCAACTTTCTGACACATGTCATAGAGTCATGGAATTGTAGAATGGATTGGGTTGGAGGGCACCTTTAAAAGTTCTGTGACTCTAAACACGTACTCATCAAGAGTTATCTAGTCCTAGCACCCAACTACTCAACAAAAATATGACTCTTAAGGGATATTTTATACAGAACTTTTTAACGTACAAAACTTACTCTATTAAGCTTTAACACACAGAACTTGCTGTATTAAGCTTCATGTGAGCAAGTAAACTCACAAAACTGTAATAGAGCATATGTGCCCTGTGAGGATCCAAGAAAATAATTGACTTTGCACTGAGGGTAAAGGAATGCAAATGATTAGCATCAGCTCAGAATTATATTACCAGCTGAAAGATGTGAACAGGGACAGAATCGGTAGTTGCAAATGCCTATTGAATGCAGCATGAGAGAAATGGAATCCTTCTGGGTTCAATATCTATAAAATCAAAATACAGCAAGCACCCACACTCATTAGGGCTTTTGCCTTTAGCTGGGGAGTTTCCATGATATAAAATGGATAGAAAAAAATCTTTAAAAGGCAGTTGAATAAGTTCCAAGTCTTGATTACTCTGTTTTAAGGAAGTTTAAATCAACTTGAGAAAGCAGAGTGTATAGGAATCTTTCTTAAAAAAAAGTGTTTTTTTTTCTCAGACCAGAAGTGCCTCCAGGAATCACCTTTTCTAAACTAAACCAGTGTGTTTTGTTTAATATTCTGACCTTTTACACATACATACATTGTACTTCAAGTACTTTTCCATGCTTGGAGTGATACAGTAGACACCCACCTGACATATTTTTTGTCCCTTGAATGCAACTAAGATTAACACGTGCATGCTATCACAGAAAGCTGGGTTTCATTAGTGGAAAGAAAATAAGGGCAAATCCCTACTATAGATTTTACTGCATGTTTTGAGTATCAAAATGGTTCTAAAATTGTCATGTGCCAAATTGTTATTTGTCTTGGTTACTCTGAATAAGGTTTGCTGGAATTTTTACTGCAAGAGACAGAGAATCATCCCATTTAAAGATTTTTTAAAATTCGGAGTTATTTTCAGAATAATTTTAAAAATTCTCTTGTTTAGAGTGAAGAGGCAATATCTTGTCATCAGTGGAGTCACCAGACTATTATTTAATAGATATGTTTGAATGGAAAACACTTTGGGAATCTATTGCAATAAAAGCCTAACATTTTTCTCTCACTAATAACCATAGTTACGCTTAGCAGGAATCTTTCTCTAATCCAAAATGAATTCTAAAGAAAACTTTAGAAAATAATTTAAATCATTCTGCTGGTATTTTTTTATTGTTATAATCTAATTCTAAAAAATCTTATGCAAACAATTCAGACACTTGTTCAGAGGCCTAAAGGGAATTCTACTGTGAAAGATTTTTCAGCTTTTCAAGTGTAACTACATGTTAAACACCCATGATTACTTTAGCTGAAGAAATTTTTAACCCTCCTGGATCACTGAGTCACTTCTGGATCAGAAAAAGCTTCATTAGTTCAGATATGTATCCAGCATGCCCTATTTTCCCAAGATTCTCTTTTGCACAGATCTTCTAAGATGCCTAACAGCATGTAGCTCAATTTTGCTTTCCTAGAGCTCTGTCACCAGTATGTTGGCAGCGCTTCTCTGGCCAGCTGCAATTAGGTGGAGCATATCATGGCAGCTCTGCCTGCCTTGCCTCAGGTAATTTAACATCTTTCCTTCACCTAACTGCTAATCTTCAAAAGAATAGTTTGGCTGAATTTGACCAAAATTAGTTGAACTTTTATGATTGGTTTGTTGACTGACAGTATGATAGCAAAAACATATTTCCGTTATGAAACTAGGCCAAAACCAGATTAAAAATCTATTTCCTCTGACAGGGATTTTTATCTTATTCTGCTGTTATTGGTATCAGCAGCGTGTCATTTGAATCACCATGATTCAATAACTTTGAATTATGGACTATCCACACAGGGTATATCTCATAACAGAGAGCATCTTTGTACATTTATCTGCAGATGACTTCTGGGAAAAAGAATGACCCACTCAACCAGTAATTTTTCAGTCTAAAAACCTTTTAAATTGCTTTTAAAAAAATATTGATGTTGGAATATATTCTTCTGAGCAGGTACACATCATTAAATGTAAATCTCATCACAGTGATGGAAACTGGTAAGGACTGGATTTTTACATATACACATTGGCTATTTCTGGATTTGGTTGTTTGTTGTCTGCTTGTGATTAGTTTATTGTGTGAACAAGAAACATCTTTTTTATGATCCAATGAGATTATGCAAAACAGCTTGGATTACAATAGTATTTAAATAAGGATGAGCTATTTAGAATTAAAAAATGCTGGAGACAGCATGTTATTGAAAGTGCATAGAGTATCTTTGTGTTGTCTAACAGCTATTTATCCAGGGTCATTAAAAAATATCTGGACATTCTTTAGTTTTCCCATGCATAGTAGAGAAGACAGGGAAAACAAGGATATAAGGTGGTAGAGAATGTCTGTACAGGTAGCACTGTCCAGCACTGCTCAATATTTTTTTTTCCAAGCAATGCAAAGAACAAGAAGTGTTCTAGGTTAGAGGAACTTCTACTCTCAGATTGAACCTTTCCAAATAGGAGTGGATTTTGTCACCTCCTCACACAGAAAGTTAATTTCACCAGTTTGTAGTAGACTATATTGTTTTGGCACTAATCTTAAGGTTTTTTAAAATTTATATATCTCATGTATAGACATAGACACTCCCATGGAATTTAAGAGAATATTAAACTGCCTGAAGTGGCTCACAGGAAAAGACAGGAGCTAAGGGGATTTACACGTTTTTATCTATGTTTTTAACTGCAGAGGCATATTTAAACTGATATGAAATATGAGATTTGCGTACTCATATACGCTACGTTAGTTATGATTATCAAACCACTAAATTAAAACCCAAATTTGGTATTCATGACTGAGGCAAAAAAAGAATATGTTTTTCCCCATATGAAATAAAGTTTTTGACAAGGAGGACACTAAAACCGAAAAAATTATGCTAGAATTTTGTCTGGTGCTACAGTTAGGTGTAGTGGTCATTTTATTTTTAAATTATATTTAATTTATAGTACTTTTTTCATTTGTGGTACTGCAGTAGATGAACCATAAATCTGTAGCAAAGTCAGTGATTCTGACAACAGCATTCTGAATTTGGATATGTACTAGTCCTCATTTCAGTTACAACTAACTTACAGAGTATGTAAACTGAAGAAATCTGTAAAGTTAGTTTTGGTTTGACATACAGTTAAGAGTATATGATGACAAAGTTTCTGGGGAATATTGTGAAACTATTGCATTTCAATCATAGTATTTCTTTAAATAACAGTATTAAAGGAAGGAAAGATTGTAACAAAACGTTTTCTCTTAGTCTTACATACTGTTCACAGCAGGCAGAATGGGAAAAGGAGTTATAGAAAGATTTCTTAGCAGATCTGGAGGAAAACAATGTATTTGTCTGGAGGAAAATTCAGAATATACATCCACTTTGCCTGCCTACAGAACTAAACACCTTGTTTTGCTTGTGGGCTGTCTGGTGAGAAAAAATGCTAACATTTTTTCACTGGCTACATATATGTCTTATTAGCTCACTTTAGTTAACAAGAAAACATGTTTTGGTTTGAATCCCAGGTTAAGGAAACTAACTGTAATCTGTAACTGAAGATAAAATGATGATGTGCCCCTCAATGCTGTTCTTCTTCTAAATTTCTCAAAGAATTGACATAGAATAAATCTATACCAAAGTTATTGAAGATTTTTTTTATTAATTCCAGCAATATAAATACTCTTTGACTGAAGAAATATGGGAGTATTTTTTTTAACTTTTAGAATTGATCACACTGCTCTTCAGATATACCAGATTTGTGGCTGTGAAGCCTAAAATCCTCATTTTATTCACTTTACATCAAAAGTTGTCTCCACATTATTTTTCCTAGAAGGGACCTAGAGGAACATGTTTAATGAAAGAAAATAGAATAGATCAATCTCTGTGGTCATACAATCTCCTGTGTTTGTGCTGAAGCTTTAAATGTGTCAGTAACTGCTTTGTTTTTGAGACACGACTCCTACAGAAAATCAATTGGTATTCCCTTCACACTGACAAATTTTGAAGGGATGCATATTTGAAGTAATATATTTCTATCAAGGGAAAATATAAAATATTCGGTATAAGTAATCCTGAGTTGCTCTCACTATCTAGACATGGGAAACACTGTAAATAAATACCAACTAGTTCATCCTAACAAAGGTTTCATTCAGGACATGCAATATCATGTAAAATGTACCAAAGATGGCTACTTAGGATTCAGCACTTCAGAGGTTAAAATGTCTTGTCACTAACGCAAAAATATAATCTATTTGAATCTGAGAGGATGAGGGGTTTGGTTTTGGCTTTGGTTTGGTTCTCTAATTCAAAAGGGGAAGAAAAAGGCATTGCTGCAATGATGGGTAAGGAAGCTACCTCACTTAAACTTCTTAGCTCATCTCTTCAAATTCTAAGCCATCATCCTTCATCTGTGTGTGCCTGTCTGATATTCAAAATAGTCCAAGTAATACCAGTCATGTCCAATGATACATAAATGATATGGTGAATCAGGAAATAGAAATGATTCACCTATCTGGTCTGCACAGCAAAGGCTGATCATCTTTGCTTCTTGGAGAACTGTGGTGTCTCAGAGTAAATGACTGCAATGCTTCTGGTCGGCTTCTTTTCCTTGTCATACACTGTTATGAGTGTGTTTGAAGTGTGCAGTGTTGAGATGGAACGGAAAGAAAGGCAGTAGGTATGAAAAATAGCTTAACCTATTACTGAAATGTGTCATCAAAAATGTGACTTAGGGAGAAAAAATTATCTACCAGCTTTCAGCTGTCGTAAAGCTAAACCTAAGTGTATCTTTAGAAAATTGTGAATGAAAAGAAAAAAAATACTATATGATTAGCTGAGAGTTTTCAGAACTAATTTGCTAAAATGTGAGCATGACAGAAAATAGGTGTTTTAAAAAGATCTTGAAAATTCATACTCAGCCATTGTTCAATCCTGAATACATCTTAACTCTTCATCTTTGCCTATACGGTTTCCTATAATTTGTATCTAGCTATTTCAGCATGAACAGAAATGCTGATTTTACAAGGCCCAATGATTTCACATTTTGTGCTATTCTTAGTGGAAATGGGATTCTTCTTTCAGCTACAAGTTATGAGATATTTGAGCATGGAATTTTGCTCTGAACAGGTCTAACAACTCAGTCTCCACACAAAAGATGTATTTCTCCCTCTCTTTAAAAACAAACAAACAAACAAACAAACAAACAAACAAAACTTTTTTAAAAAAAGTGAAGTAAGGGAAGTGGGAAGTAAAATGAAGACAATTAGCAGTATGAAAGAGCCTCAAAAGCAGCATATTTGAGTCTAGCCACAGGATGGGGAGCACGGGCTTGGATTTCAGGGAGATGAAAATTTCATACATCATCAGGGCTAAAATAAATCCCAAAAGATGTAACTTAATTCCTGGGAAATCATATAAAATCACTCAACTAAATGAAACTTTGCATTTATTAGGACTCTGACTACCTATTCTTTCCATTTTGAAAGGTTTCCTATTTATTCCATTTGAATCCCTT
>JACBWW010001413.1:0-13502 GCA_020086605.1 Lanius collurio
AAAACTGAGAAGCTGCTGGATGGACATGGGAAACAACTTCTGCAGGCACTGCTCACAGCACCTTCTCAGGCAGGAGCAATCTTGAGAACAAATGAAGGTCCTTACCCAGCAGATGAGGAGGAACTCAGAAAAAAAAGAACCTTCTGTTTCTTTCATTATTTCTTATGTACAGGAGTAAATGAACAGGAAGGACTAAATGCTTTACTCCTGATATTCATACAAGAGGTTAGCAATGCTGCCAGCACTTAGTGGTTATGATGGGTTTGTGGAAATGTCTCCAGCTCTTGTTGATGGTTGTGTGATTTTCAAACACTGTCAGAGCTCGGGGAAGTGTGAGTGTGTGTGGGGCAGTTGGAGGGAGCTGGAACTGAGTCCCCAAGTGTTTCAGGTCAGGAGCAGAGCAAGAAGCCAAACTAGCAGCCTAACAACTCAATTGCTCAGTAGGATAAAGCTGGTGAATTCAATGATGATGCCACATCCCAAATTTGCCCATATTGAAAGGTTTCTTGTGTTGCTGATATCCTGAGCTAGAGAAGGTGGTGCCTGGCTCTTTCCATAGTCAGGTCCCAGTTTTCTGACCAAGTTGTGCAACATCCCAGGATTGTGCCATCTGCTGCAGAACTTCACTGATGTCTCCACAGCACTACTTGTGGTGAAGTTTGTTGTGGAAGGGACACAGAATCCCAGGATTCTGCCATCTGCTGCAGAACTTCACTGATGTCTCCACAGCACTACTTGTGGTGAAGTTTGTGGTGGAAGGGACACAGCAGCCCCACATTTAGGTTGTGCATGTAGTTATGAATCTCTCTTGTCAAAGAAAACCTCAGATGGGTAAGCAGCACTCATCTCTTGTGATTTTGTTATTGAAGCATTTAGAAATGCAGGTTATAAAGATGTGAGACACATTGAGAATGAAAAGATTACCCTTTTAGATATAATCTGGAGAGTTACGTCAAGGGGCAGCTCTATAAACTGGTGCTAATTAGGCTGGCTCTGTCAGCTGATTTACACAGGAGGGGATTGAATGCAAAATTACCTGATGCTTTAATTGTGAGACTGCATTAATGGTGGAAATTCTGCTCCTGTCAGTACTGAGAAACTTTCTGTGTGTTCAAGTAAGTGTTGAAGGCACTACCCAAAGTGCTTTTGTAACTGGGTTGGAGTGTTTTAAAGCATGCCTGGCATGCAGTTACTCCTCTCTTAATGTCATGGTCCCAGCTGAGAGGTGGTAATTCACTATTCAGTTCCGTACTGGGGAGGAGGGAAGGTAATTTTTCAGGCTGCCTAAATGCAGATTGAAAGCATGTCCTCCTATTTATTGCCAAACCAAGTGGGTATACTGAGGCATTTTGTAACCATTTTCTCCACATTTAGAACAGATGCAAAAAACTGCATTAGGTAAGAAGCAATAGAACTGCTGTGCTGCACAGAAAGGTTTCTTAATTTAGGCATTTGGATGCCAAATACAAGTTAGGACTCCCATTTTAGCTGTATGCTCAACATGAAAATTTGGACCTGAACTCTCAGCCAGGTACCTTGTGTTGTGAATCAGATTGATTTATAGTTTATTAATTATTTAAATTGAAAGCTTTAATATTCATCAAGCTGTTGGATTAATTGCTGGAGAAGATCCAAACAATGTTGGCTAATGTTTATGTTTTGGGAAAATTACTGGATACCTGACACATGGTATCTTCATGGTCAATCCTACAGGATGAAGAGTTTGTGGACCCCATTGGCCAGGAATCCTAAATGTGAAGGAAAACGTCATAAAGTGTAGTGAGTCTGTGTTTGATAATAATGTGACATTTGGAAGTGTACCCTTTTTGATATCAGTGGGACATCAGATTGGGAAAATTAGGGAAAACCAGGGAAAAGATTTGCAGATAAGATGTAAAACTAACAGCTTGAAGTCTAAATTAGCAAAGAATCCTGTGCTGTCCCTACATGTAGAAAAAAAGAGTTGTTATAAGAGTAATATTTACTGTACTTTGTAGTGAATTAACAATACCCAGAACACTAAAAACAAGTGTCAGCCAGTACAGTAATTGCAGTTACAGAAATAACAAACAGAATTATACCCTCAGCTATTTATAACTGAACTGTACTGGGCTTTGCTTTGAAAATAGTATCATTCTGTAAACGATATCATTCTCCACTAAGCAGAGCTGTGTGTCAAACCTGGAGTCCTTGCTCCAGCTTAACATCTGTTCAGGGAAAGCAGCATTTACTCATGTGTTTTTATCACTGGATGATGGGAATATAACTATGGCTGTATATATAACCTTGCTTTGATAAGCATGTCATAAATTGAAGGGGAAGAAATCATAAATAGATAAATAAGTTTGTCTGTAACAATGGTTCTTTCCCATAAATGATGTAACTCCCATTTTCTGGCTATAGAAACAACTGCAGATACAGACAAAAAGAATAATCTGTACCTGCAGTTGAACAAAGAATGGGAAAAAGATTCCCAGCTGTCAGATTCTCATAATAAATTTAGCATGGAAAGTAGATCAGAATAGGTGGGGATGGGAAAGATTCCCCAAATTACAAGTTTTATCTTTCAATTCTGCTGTCCAAAAGTTAATTGTCTATTCCACATTAGTTGTCTAGGCTGGCAGCCTAATTATTGGATAGAAGAAAGTGTTTCTGTGGGGCATTTCATTCCACCTGTCTCAGATTCCTTACGATCCAAGGCACACAGAAAAATCATGCAGGTGATAACAAGCACCACTTCTTCTGCTTTTTCAGGCAGAAAAACCAGTCTGGGTTCCTGGTTACAACTTGTTGTTTAAACACACAGGTACACATAACCATTTTCCAAGTGTTTTACAAGACTGAGTGAAGGGCAGAAGTCTTTTTGAAATTGATGTTTCTGACATTTTCCTTATGCCTTAGAACCATTTTTATTTCCAGACTGCAAAGATGATGAGTTTGTACCAGATACAAGAGCCTCTTAGTGAGCCATCACTGGTGTCCTACAGCCTGATTTTAAGCCTCACTGAAACTGAGGGGAATCTTGGTGTGAGTGAACACAGGCTCAGTTCAAAGACTGTTTCATTCACGTCTCTGTTTAATTTTTAAGCCAATCAATTGCTCTAAAGCTGATGACATATGTATCTTTATTAGACTGACCCAGTTATCAGTATAGGTTCACTTTGTACCCCCTTGGGTTGCCAAACACAATCTGTTTGACTGATGTCAGGCCCATTTCTTTGCATGATCATTCTTCTAGCAGTCAATACCGAGGTTTTTTAAGTTATCGACCAGACAGCCATTGGATGAGGCAGGGCCACACGGCCTCCTGACCTAAAATACTGTAGCAAAAGTGGTGAAGATATGAAATCAATAACTTTATTGAAACAAATATACGAGCAGACACTTTCTGCAGAAGGATTAAATGAAGAGGGCTGTTGTGGAAATGGGTCAAGTTGTACATGGCTGATGCATGTAGGAATTCAGTCAGGTTAATGGGAATTCACATGTGAGGGAGGGAAGCAGAGGAGCAATGTTTGGTCTGACAGCAGTGTGTGCTGTGCTCCACAAGGCTGTGCAGCCCTGCAAAGGACACACACAGAGCTCTGAGGGACCAGGATGTACCTGCAATGACACTGCCAATGACACTGTTTCTCCCCTGCTCCTTGAATAGCCCCCTCAGCTGCTCTGGGGGGCTCCCACTGCACGTTTGCAGTGGCTGGGAGCTCTGAGGGGCACTGCCTGCTCTGGGCTGGCTTTCGAGGCCAAGTGTTGATCATCTGTTTCCATCACTGACTTTGGGGAGGGGTTGTGGGGTCTCAGTGACACACAAGTTCTGGCATCCCCTGGGGAGTAAGATGTGTACAAATGTATTCTGTAGGCACCTGTACTGACCTTGCATTTGAAACTGTCTGCATGGCTTCAATTCTGCATGGAGAAACACTGCTAAACCCATACCCAGGCACAGGCACATGCTGTATTTATTTGGTTAGTGTTTCAGATTTCATGGGTGTTTTAAACTAACTAGCATAGCCTTGTCATCATTAACATGTGCTCAGTGATTATGGTGCTTCTACAGTGTTACTTTTTATCCTTAATGCCAGAGCAAAACCTCAGCTATTTAGGTGAATCCAAGCATTTATCAAAGCAGAAAATGTTGTTATCAGCACCAGTTAATATATAAAATCTTATCATAATTTACTGTGGAGCTTCAAAAAAAAATAATAAAATAAGTTACTTTATTTTCTCAAAAAATAACATTTTTGTTTGATTGTGAAACAGGGAGAAAAGAAAGAGTGAAGAAAAGCTCAATAAACAGCCATTTTATTACTGTTGCTAGAAATAAAATAAGGGTAAGGGAGACTTGGCTACTGTTTTATTGTAGCCATGAATTCAGTTCTTTCATTTAAGTGTCTGTCACATTAGTAGAAAAATACAGATCACTCTGAGGTGTGTACACTGGCAGTGACTATGCCCATTTTTCATTTTAAATAACTTTCAGCTATTTTTTCCTTTCCTCAGTTGGAGGTGGCAGGCTGGTATAGGTAAGGCTGCAAAATGAAAGCAGCATCTTTTCGTGGGCTTTGGGTGAGAATTTGGCACAAGTGGCTTTGCTCAGTTCCCACTGTAATACATTCTCAATTTAATTGTAAGAATTAAAATAGAAGATTTATCTTGAATATATTTGCTTTATTTAATACTGCCACAATATATTAAACCTAATAACAAACGAAATTATTCCCAAATCACTTCTTCACTTCTCACCACTGAATGTGTGTTTTGTGAACTGAAATGAATTAACTATGAAGTTACTGTGCATCAGTGTTTTTGTACAACAAACATTTCTCTCTCTACCACAATGCTGAAATGATGGCTTGTAAGTAATTTTGAGTAGATATATGCAAGTTTAGCTGGATTAGTTGAGGATTGAAGCAACTTTAAAATGGGCTTGTGAAATAATTTTTTATAAAAAATACGATGTGTACACCATAAAAAATAGTAAGCTTCTGTTCAATACATGTATTTGGGAGATGAACTTGAAAAAGGCCTAGTCATAGAAGACATGTAGGAATTAGGATAGAAATGAACTCAATAATAAAATCCAAACAGGAGTTAGATTCCTCCAATGCATGGTACCTGTTTCCTGCTCACATATGACACCCCTGTGTCACTTGCTGTTAAATGAGGCAGGTGCACTGGCAGTCCTGGGAGCCCCTGGGCTGTACCCAAACCACCGTGGGCAGCAGGGCAAGGGAGGGGATTTAAAGTTGTTAATGCTCGGGGGGTTCTCCTGGCCGGTGCTGGCTGGGGTCTGAGGCTCAGACCCAAGAAGCCATAGCAGACCCGGAGAGGTGATCCCGTGAGGAACCACCCAGAGGTGATCCCGTGAGGAACCACCCAGAGGTGATCCCGTGAGGAACCGTCTGGAGAGGTGATCCCGTGAGGAACCCTCTGCAGAGGTGATCCCGTGAGGAACCCTCTGCAGAGGTGATCCCGTGAGGAGCCCTCTGCAGAGGTGATCCCGTCAGGAACCCTCTGCAGAGGGGATCCCGTCAGGAACCGTCTCCCAGGGGGTCGTGGCTTCTCTCAGCCCTCGGCCGGGGGTGCCTGCAGAGGTGCCTGGCTCAGCAGCCATCAGCTCTCAGGGATTCAGCAGTGATTTCAGCTCTGCTCTGCAAGGCAAACCCCCAGGGCCAGGCCCGCACAGAGAGAGGAGAGGCCCTGCTGGTGGTGCCGCAGAAGGAGCTTTGGTCTTCCATCTCCCACAAAGGGGTGACCAGAGACGGATCCTCCCCGACTCGGGGCAGAGGGGTCTCTTTTATGGGGGTACAGAGGTGGGTGTGCAAGGGTGAGAAACCAATGGGTGTGAGGGTATTTTACATAGAGTTTCCTAGAGGATCAGGGGTCTGTCTTCTCTCACCGTAACCCAAAAGGCTCGCTCTTTCTTCAAGAGGGGCCTGCAGGGGGATTGTGTGACCTCCTTATCTCCAGGCCTCCCTGCCAGGGCAGGGCCTGTCAGACCCCACATCTGGAGATGCTGCAGTTCCCTTTATCTAAACAAGGGCTTCCTGCCAGGACAGGGGCTTGTCAGACCCTACAGGGATTCTGCCCCACCACTGCCCTTTTGTGAAATCCCACCTGCAGAGCTACACCCAGCTCTGGGCTCCTCAACACAGGATGAGATCAACCTGTAGAAGCCAGTCTGGAGGAGACCACCAAGGGGGTCAGAGGGATGGAGCAGCTCTCCAGTGAGGAAAGGCTGGGAGAATTGGGTTCTTCAGCCTGGAGAAGAGAAACCTCGAGGTGACCTAATTGTGGCCTTCCAGTACCTGAAGAAAGCTTACAAGAAAGATGGAGAGGGACTTTTTATAAGAGCAGGTAATGACAGGACAAGGGGGAATGGCCTCAAACTGAAAGAGAGTTAGTTTTGATTAGATAGGAGGAAAAAAATCCTTACCTTGTGGGTGGTGAGACACAGGAACTGGTTACTCAGAGAAGTTGTGGATGCCCCAACCCTGGATGTATTCACAGCCAGACTGGATGGGGCTTGGAGCAACCTGGTCTAGTGGAAAGGGATTGAAACTAGGTGATCATTAAATATACCTTCTAACCCAAACCATTCTATGGCTCAAAGCACTACCAGCTGTAATGAAAAGCAGGAGAAAATGGCAAAAATGGACTTCAAAGTTATATTAAAATAGCAGAGAAGAGCATCAGTAATATTATGACAGTGACTATCCCTATAAGGAGTCATCAGGGAGGGAACATGCACCCATAGGGTTTGTCCTTTTACATAGTGACTGGCCTTCAAGAGATGTTTTACTGTCACTTCTTCAGAGCTTGACTGTGACCTGGTGTATTTTTTAACAGGTTCCATATCTTTCCATATTCCATATCTCCATGCAGAAATATTTCTGTGCTTCACCTTAATTCAATAATAACAACTCTGGGTTCCTTGGTTGGTTCTGGCTGTTATAATTCTTTGGATTTACAGGTTGTAGTGCTTTGGATTTACAGAAAAAAAAGCATGCTCTGCTGTTGCAAATACAGGTTTTCTAAGAGACAGCCACCAGGTCTCATCCACAGCTCACTACTCTTAAGAAACTCATCCTCTTTATTTCAAAGTCATGAAAGCAAGACAGAATTATTTGACCTTTATTTTTTTTCCCCCCCAGTCTTTTGTATGCCATTTCCTGTGAAAAATGGTCCCTGAACAAACAACAGATTTTAGGGCTCGATTAAAGCCTGTCTTTGAGAAAGGCATTTGAGTTCTTCCTTAAAGCACCAATGCCTTCCAAGAGTTACCAACCCTCTGTTGGAAGAAGAGCAGTGAGTCCACCTTGTCTCTAACCTGAGATTTTTTGCCTCATTTCCAGCTAATGCCCCAGGTTTTGTTTTTTGCCATTAGACTAAATGGATCTTTGACACCTGACAGTTTTCTTTCAACTTTACTTTCATGGCATAGTTTATATAGAATTATTGTTTCTGTATATAATCTGGCTGTTTTCTACAGTAATTTGATGACAGAAACCCTGATGCTTTGGTATTATTATAATGGGGATCTGGTGTGGCATAGACTTCTCCAATCTACAACTTGTGTATATATACACTTTTATTTCTTCAAAGTCTTTCTGTGACAATATGACATTTTTTTCAAGTACATTTCCAAGTTTTTAGTGTCTTTGAGCCCAGATTCATAGCCTTGCTCTTTGTCTTGCCCTCACTGTTGCTGCTGACAGAGTTTGGTTCAGAAATTTGGCTGGTGGTGGGAAACCCTCAAGGGGACTGAACTTTGTTGAAAGGCTATCTGAATTAAATTATTTATAATGAGCATGTCTGGCAATTAGGTAATGCTAACCACTGGCCAGGGGCGTGAAATGAATGCATTATATTCAAATAAGGGGAGGAAGTTGTGATGTTTGTGCAGCAGGCACCGTTTGCCCATCCACAGTATTTACATTCAGTACCTCTTTCACTTAAATGTTTATACCTTAACAGATATTTTCTCAAGATTGAGAGACTGCCTGATATAATAGCAGGTAATCTGTACTGAACCTGAGTGTCAACTGATTACCAGGCTTGCCTGAATTACTATATGCTATTACAGTATTTTAGGAACCTGTAATATCCACCATTACTTTCTCTCGTGAGAGTCCTTAGACTGACTTGCCATTGCCATTTTTCCTTCTTCAGCAAATAAATATCGTAGTGTATCCAATACAATCAGCAGAGTGTAACCAGAGTGTATGAATTTTTTTGCACAGATAATTAAAGCCTAGTGCTCTCCACTGTAACAATTACAAGTACTTGAGAAAACAATGACAAGGTCATCCTGCCAATGCAGCCATCAATCAAGGAATTCGCTGCTTTAATAAAACAATAACTCACTTGTTTAGAAATCAACGTACAAAGGAAGCGACAACAAAATTGTTTCCTTGGACATATGTTCCCTTAACCACATAAATGTGGAGCAATAGCAGATATAGTGTGTTTAGCTAATTGAGACCAATTTCTCCTATCTGCTTCAGGTACCTTAAGTTGTGATTAAATCTGGATGTTGGAATAGAAAAGGCTGCTTGGATTGTGTGTGCATATGTGGGAGAGTGGCTCTCTTTCTTTGGGAATGATGTGGTGGCAAATGTCCTCTATGAACAGCCCAAGGGTAAATACAGAGGTGCCTCAGTTGTCCAGCATGGCAGAGTTGCACACAGTTGCTGCTCAGGCATGGCCTTGGATTAAAAAGGGAGATTTTTGACCTTATTTAGTGCCATGGTCTGCCATGAAGGCCTGCCTTTCTGTAATCTGAATGGCCTGTGGCCAGTGAGCCATGCTGGGTGATGTCTGACAGGGTCCCATCACAAGGACTTGTATCCTGGGCTTTTCCTTGCCTTGGCTCAGTGTGGACACTTCAGCTGTGCCTCTCCTGCCCTTGAAGCAAACTCCCTGGGCTGTCAGTAGTGCCTGGGTCACGCTCAAGAACTGCAGAACAACTTTGAAGTGAAATTTAAAAAATCCATCTTAGTACCATATGGTTCATTTGGGAGTAGACTGGTTCATAGGCTATGGGTGTGTTGAAAGGCAAATATTGCAGAGGTAAGGGAAACATCCATTTTTCTGTTGATGAAGGTTGCTGACTGCCACTAGGCTACTTTTTAAAACAGTGTCAGTGTAAGTTATCTCCTGATAGCCATGCCTTGGCAATGGTGAAATGTACCATCCCTGTACAGAATTATTTTTGCTAAGTTTACTTTTGAAATGAGTTTTCATTTTGAGAAGCTGGTAACATGTTATATACAATAAAAGCAGGGGGAAATACAATGAAATCTTCAATTTGAACCAAAGCACTTGTAAGGTGTGACTCACAACATGTGTGTTAATCAGTTAATAATACATAGCTCCCACATTCACTTCCCATATTTCAGCCTTGACCTTGCCCAAAACTGGAGAATTTTCTCATTGACTTCCTTGCAAGGGGTCAGACTGAGAGTTTGCTGTTGGAAAAGCTCATGTACAAATTTATAACTTCCACTGTTTGAGTCCAGGCTAAAAAGGGGAAAATGTGATTGTGAAGGGGAAGTCTGGTCTCTTTAATGTAACTATTGTAGAATTAATTGATGTTTTTAATTTATTTTTATGAATGTAATTATAAACTGATATCTCAGAGACTGAAAGCTGCTTTTATGTTATATACAAGTGGCTACAAAGGTAATTTTGCAGGCTTCTATGTTTAATCATTTGCATTTATACTCATTACTGCATACATATGGCAGAACTGAAGTGCAGAACTGTATTTCTAAGGCAACAGTAATTTTTTCAGACACTAATTAAGCCCATTAAAAGTACAGATCTTCTCACGCTCACATTCACAGAATAAAGGCATCAAAGCAGCAATTTGGCACGTTGGATGGGAAATTACTGTTTTTTCACAGTTTTATGTCATGCATTTGCAAATATGTCTTCTTGAACTACTCAGGGCCAAATTCAGAGACTCTCCTGGGACTGGACATGGTGAATTTGAAGAGGGGCACAGAGAGCCATGGCTGTAGTGATGGATCAGCTGTGTAGATGACCTTGGCTTTACGAGCTTTCCTCAGTCCCACAGACCCTTTGAGTCCTGTGTTTGTTCCAGGCACTCTCACCTCACCCTCATGGCTGTGTGAGAATATTCTCCCCTACAGAAGCCACTAAAGAGTTCAAGAAAGGTTTTAACTCTCCCTTTGGGGAGCCCTACACAGCCAAGAGCTGCTGGCTTCACAAGGTCTGTCAAAAGCACAGGCTTGCAGTGCACAGTGAGAGTAGCTGTAGGTGCTGGTGTCCTGCTCCCAGAGGCTCTCCCAGCCCTGAAGAGCTGGAATGTCATTAATAGCCCACTGTTATCTTTTGTGAGCCGCTGAACTGCGGGCTGCATCTATATTTAGTGGTGGTGTAACTTAAATCAAAGCCCTGACGTTATTAACAGCATTGTGGACATTTAATTTGATGTAAGAAACACACTCAGGGCCAGCCCCTCTTCTCAGTTACATCTGGGCAGCTTTGCTAGGACAGAGCAGTTTGTCTTCTGGTTTTCAGAGATGAATTTTGTCATTCAGCTCTAAGTAAACTCAGATTTAAAACATGTGCAGTCAGGTTTAATTTGGGGGACAGTAGTGGGAACTGTGGCTCCTAGAGTAGAACTGTGCATCCAAAATGTAGGACTATAGGATAATTCTGGTTAGAAGAGACCTGGGGAGGTCTCTAGTCCTACCTCCTGATCAAAGCAAGATCGTACCTGGCCAGTTTGCCCACAGCTTTATCCAGTCTTGCTTTGAAAACCTCAAAGGATGGAGGTGCATCCTGCCTTGGTAACTGTTCCCCTGCTTGACTGGCTCTGTGAAGAAGTCCCTGATCATTTCCAGTCTATCTTGTCTCCTCTTCTGCCTCTTTTCTCTCATCCTCCAGCCATTAAATTCTGCAAAGCATCTGGCCCCATAATTTTGATGACCTCCTCATGGTACTAGAAAGCCTATAATTCCCACCCATCCCAAAGGACAGCCAGGGGTCACATCTAGGCCCCTTCTCCCACAAAAGGTTGGACTTGAACCACATGATCTTTTGAAGTCCATTGCAGCCTGGGCTGTTCAATGACTGTTTAATGTGCTAATTTTCTTTTGCAAGTTCTTTCAAGCTAGCAGGTGCCCCTCTCCCCTATTTTACTCCAACATTCTCCAATTCCAAGTGGTTTCTTTCCAAAAGTCCTGTCCAAGTTCAAGCAGCGTGGCTGTGCAGGTGGAGAGCTGCTTCCCAGTGGGACTGTGAAACTCCAGAAGGGATATTGCCAGTTTTCCTGTACATGCTTATCCTCTAAGGTGTCAGTTAGGCACATTGGGGCTAGTCTAAATGTCCTAAATACACACAATTCTGGAAGATTTTAGCATGATCTTCCCCAGCTGAAACTGTAGTGGGAGCTGGAGGATGAAGGTCTCCCCACAGCAAAGCCTTTAAGATGCTCCAAATTGCTTTGCAGGGTATGGATAGGTTGAAGTTTCCCCTTTAAGCCAAAAGCTGCATTTAAATACTTCACCAGCCTATGCTCTAAACCCGTGGACTGTGAGCGTACAGGCTGTGTCATAATGTGGTTTTTTTCCTATGTTATATAAGAAAAAGAAAAAAATTACTGCTTTTAAAATTTAGATCATAGTTATTAGAACAGACCCCCATGAAGGTGGTTTCTTTTTGTTATAAATGTGTCAACTCTTTATATAGATAAGAACATCAATCTGTTTAAGACTTTTCCTCTGACAAATGTAACAAGAATTTCCTACTATCTTGCACATTAGTGATCTTCTTTGTCCTGAGGTTCAGTTATGCTGACCTTCCTGTCATAACTCTGACTATATTTCCAAAGTGTATGTTTTTCCCTGTCACAGGAGAAATCTGTAGCACAGAAACAGAACCAGCTCTCCACAATTCATGGTAAAAAAAAAAAAAAAAGAAAAGAAAAAAAAGATGCTGCTATTGTGGCACAGCAGATGCTGTATAGAAAGGATTGCTCACAGATACCTTGTAAGTTAATCATATTTTTTCTGAACTATATTGAAAAATTCTCATTAATGTCTGAAATGAAATACTTATGATTACAGGAAATGCAATTACTTACAACATTTTTTTCACAGCCTCTCACTCTTAATACACACTCCTTTACGCTCACACATATACACACACATAACTATTGTTAATTAAGACTGTCTCCATTATAGGGCTAATTAACAATTAGCATAAACATAATTAGCTGATGTTGACATTTAACTCATTACATTGTTTAAATAATTTTCAGAAATTGCCCTTAGTGGCATTCTGTCATACTGAAATAATGGCAGCACTTTGTCATGTAAATTAAATGACATTTGTGTTGTTTCCTCTCTAACTCATGCATGGAAGATTTTTTTTTTTAAATTTGAGCTACATTCAGTTCAGAATCCAAAGTGATTCCTAAGACTTGAGCTACAACATGTGCTCCTTGCATACACTCCATAAGTAGCCTGAACATTTGGGGACCTGCATCTTTTTACTTCCAGAAGCTTGGATCTCTCTGTGCTGATTCCCTGTTCCAGGAGTGCTCCCCACAGGCTTGGTAATGGGTATTGATTGATAGGTGATCCAATAGAGTATGGAGAAGGAAGGGCAGCCCTGAAGTGTGGAGCTGGGACTTGATTTCTGCTGTTACATATTTGTGCTTACAGCCTGGAAAACCAAATGTGCCCCAGGCTGCCTCCCCAGCAGTGTGGGCAGGTGAGGGAGGGGACCCTGCCCCTCTGCCCCTCTGAGACCCCACCTGCAGTGCTGTGTCCAGCTCTGGGGGTGTGGACCTGCTGGAGTGAGTCCAGAGGAGGGACACAAAGATGCTCTGAGGAATGGAGCCCCTCTGCTATGGAGACAGGCTGGGAGAGCTGGGGGTGTTCAGCCTGGAGGAGAGAAGGCTCCAGGAGTCCTCAGAGCACCTTCTGGCACTTATAGAGGGCCTATAAGAAAGATGGGGATGGATCTTTTAGGAAGGCCTGTTGTGACAAGTCAAAGGGTAGTGGTTTTAAAATAAAGGAACAGGATAGATCTAAAGAAAAGAATTTTATTATGATGGTGAAACACTGGAAAGGGTTGCCCAGAGAAGTTGTGGCTGCCACATCCTTAGAAACCTTCAAGGTCAGGCTGGATGGGGACCTGAGCAATCTGGTTTGGTGGAAGGTTTACCTGGTCATTACAATGATTGTTGGCTGTCCCTTCCAACACAAACCATTCCAAGGCTCTCTGATCTGTGGGCAAGTCACTCCATGGCTGGTGACTCAGCTCCCCATCAGTGGGGCAGTACCTGGTGCCACTGGCCAGAGGAGTGACATGAGAGTACAAGCCCTCAGTGACACTCAGATACTGAGGCAGAGAGAATTGCACCCATGTATTTGTCCATTCTCCAGAGCAGTGAAAAACCTGTTCTACAAACAGTCCATGTACATAGCCTTGAAGTGTAGTATTTCCAACAAAATACCAGTGGG
>JACBWW010001414.1:2918-13501 GCA_020086605.1 Lanius collurio
GGATGGATGGATGGATGGATGGATGGGGGATGGATGGATGGATGGATGGATGGATGGATGGATGGATGGGGGATGGATGGATGGATGGATGGATGGGGGATGGATGGATGGATGGAGGGATGGATGGATGGATGGGGGATGGATGGAGGATGGATGGATGGATGGATGGATGGGGGATGGATGGATGGATGGATGGATGGATGGATGGATGGATGGATGGATGGATGGATGGATGGATGGATTCCTGCCTGTGTGGTGGGAGCTGACTGGGGCTCACTGCCTGCCACATTCATTCCAGTCCCATCCTCAGGCTTTTACCATCTCTAAGGCAACTGTTCGGGCTTATTTATGTTCCTGCCAAGATATAAAGACAACAGCCTGCAGAGTTATCTTCCCCTGTTATCTTTATTGTTTGCACAGGGCAGGTTTCCCTGGATGCACGGAGTGGGGCTTTTATTCTCCCTGGAAAACAGCCTGGACTTGCTGCAAGGAGCACACCAGGCCCTGGAATGCATTTCTGGAGCTCTTTAACCTCCAGCTCCACTGCTCTGCCCTGGTGACCTCCCTGTCATTGCTGGGGACCCCCATTAACTGTGAACCTGGGCAGTTCTTCATGGATCTGAGCAGGATTTGCTTTGAAGTCAGATTTCCCTTTCTACTGGCATGGATCTCTTTGGGTCTGAGTAAAAAAAAGAAAACAAAAACAGGAAAAGGTCCCCCATCAGGATAAATGAAATTCTCCATTTTGATGTAATCTGGATGTTTGGGTCCTTTTGCAGTTCTGGGCTTCCTCATGAAAGGAAATTCCAGCAGCTCCGGAGTGGAGCCCTCTGACCTCACCCAGATATTTTGGTTCGATCTTTTTATCCAGTGCTGAAATTTGCCAAAAGCAATTCCCTGGAGAAAACGTTCTGCTTTGATGTGTCGGCAGTTTCCAGGAGAGGCACTCTCCATTCCCAAACATTCCCCAGCCCTAATCACGGAGTTTCAGAGGATGTTTTCATTGAAGCCCAACTTTCCAGGCAGCAGATGTGTCACTAACCTGAGATAACCTGGATGGATGACCCCAGAAAGGCAGGAAAGGCTGGTGCAAAACACATTTGGAGAGGATCAGATGCTTGGTGAAAAACCCAAGCACCAGGACAAGGTGCAGAAGGGTCAGGTCTCCTACCAGGCTCTAACAAGGGGAAAAATTTCCCTGAGAAAATGGGAATTTCAATCATTCAGCAGGTGCAATGCTTTGATTTGTAGTCCATGGGGAATCAGGAGACAATCTCATGAGGAACCTCATCCCAAGGGCTGGTCCAGGAGCTCTCCCGTGCTGCCTTGAGGAGTCTTCTCCTCCTACTGACAGAGCCACAATGTCTGATTTGGGCAGGAGCAGCTCCAGCATTTGCTCACTGACATCCAGGGCTGTTCTCTCTTCCTCCTGATGCCTCATTCTTGCTGTGGTGGGTTCTCTTTGTGCATGCAGTGAAAATCCAGAGCCAAACAGCTCTGGCCATGTCATATTTTGCTCTTCAAGGGATGCCTCATCAGAGGATCTCAGCACATTTCAGAGCTTTTCCTTAAGACACCAAGTACCTGCCTTGGAAAAGAGGAGGGGTCATCCCCTGTGGGTGAAGCCAAGGGCAGGGACATCAGCTGGTTTGCCAGAAGTCATAGAAATCTTTGCTCTGGAAATCAATATCTTGGCAGAGGTTTTTGGAGCATTGTGCAGGTGCAGTGAGAGACACTCAAATAATAACCAGCCCTGTGGTGTTTGGTTGGTGTTCCAGCACTCCTGGAAGCCCTTCTGCCACCTCGTGCTTTGGGGAGAGCACAGGGAGATGGTTCCTGTGTCCATCAAAAACCACCTGGGAGCTTTTCCTCAGCCCCAGCAGCAAGAAGGGGAGTGTCCCACGTGGATGATTGCAGAGGGGAGGAAGGGAGGGATGAGTTTGTTCTCTGAGAGTTGGCAGTGCCTCGAAGAAGCACAGACTGAGCTGTGCTCAGAGTCTGCCCCTTCCTCCCTCCACTCCAAGGTCTGCTGATCACAACACAAGTGATGGACATAAATACCAGGGAATAATTAACATTTCCTTTGTCTTCCAAGTTTGGGAGCTGTAAGGTGACCCTTTTGAGTTGTTCTGCCTTTCCTGTTCTGGTCACCAGTGCCCTGCTGGGCTTGGCAGCCCCAGTTCCCCTCAGTAACTCATCTCAGATATTCCTGGTGCTGCTTAAGATTGATGATGTTTTCTCCTTCCCTTTCTCTTTATATTGTCACTTAACTGCTCTGGCTCACAAAGCTGTTAATCTTTCACACACATGCTTACGTTAAGCTGCTTAAGAGCACTGCAGACACTTTATCCTCATAAAGATTGAACTGCCCTGATATGAAACTTGTAGCCCCAGAATAGAACAAAATTTACGTAGGCAAATAAAAGCTGAAGGTCAGGGACAGACAGAGAGGCTGTAAATATTCCTGGGCCCAGATTCCAGAGGATTTGGAGAAAGGGGATGTGTTGATTTGCTCCCAGCTGGTTCTGTGTCCTGAGTCAGCAGGAGCTGATTGGAGAAGGAAGAAGGAGCAAGGAAATGGCCACAGGGCTCATGGCCCAGAAGGGTCACCTGTAGACCTCCTGGACTCATCCCATCCCAGCCTGGCAGCACCATGCTCTGGGTTAGAGAGGCTCAGGAAAATTCCTGAAGCTTTTTCTCCCTGGAATGAAAATATTAAGACTGAGAATTAAAAATGAGAATTAAAATGAAAATGAAAATTAAAATGAGAATTAAAATGAAAATGAAATTTAAAATTAAAATTAGAACTAAAATTAAAATTAAAATTAGAACTAAAATTAAAACTAGAACTAAAATTAAAATTAGAACTAAAATTAAAATTAAAATTAGAACTAAAAATTAGAACTAAAATTAAAATTAAAAGCAGTCTTTCCTGATAAAAGCTCCAAGGTGAAAGCCCTGGGCTGAGCAGGAGGCTTGACTGAGACATTGGCTCCACCTGTGCAAACGCCTTGGTGGGCACCAGGCAGAGCCAGGACTGCACCACGGATCCCCTGCCTGGGGTGCAGCTCCTCCCTGGAGGGCAGGAGGAAAGAGGGAGCTGTGGCCGTGGCTGGAGGAGTCCGTCAGGCTCTGCTGCCAAGTGAGGTTTGGGGTCTGGCCTTCCTTGGCCATTTCTTCTCCCGGGGATTTGGGCAGGAGCACCAATTTGGTTGCTTTGGCCGATGACCCAGCACGCCCAGAAATCCTCCCTGCTCGCCCCATCCTGCTCCAGGGGAGGCTCCACGGCCTCTGGTCACTCCTGTGTCCCTCCCTGTGTGGCTGTCCCTGCCCTGACCGTGCTGGACTCTGGCACCTGGGGAGGTGGAACCTGCACAGGAGCCTGAGACCATCCAGGGCAGGACCTTCCAGAGCTTTCTCTCAAAGTGCTTGGAGCCACCAAGGTTTTGCAAGTGCCAGCACAGGCTCAGAGAGCCCGGTTTGGGGCTCGGTGGGAGATGGATGGAGCATTTCCCAGCTCTCAGGGCAGCTCCACCCCAGACTCAGCCATGGAACCCTTGCAGAGTGAACTCTAAATGGTGTCACAGGAAAGGTTTATGGCCGAGATGGGCCCAGCACACTGCCCAGCACAAGCCACGTTAATTACTGAAGTGTTTATTAAAGGTTTAACTTAATTAACTTAATTAACTAGAGCTGGTTTGTTTGTTCAGATTTTCTCATGGTCTTTGGAATCACAAAGTTATTGGGGTGGGAAAGGATTTTAAAGCTCATCTAAATCCACCCCCCTGCCATGGGCTCCACTATCCCAGGTTGCTCCAAGCCCTGTCCACCCTGGCCTTGGACACTTCCAGGGATGGGGCAGCCAAAGCTTCTCTGGACAACATTTTGCATCAAAAATGTTCTTCCTGGAGCACAGGAGGTGGCCAGGACAGGCAGCTGCTTCTAGGCCCATTTCCAATCACTCAGGTGAAGATATCTCTATTCCTTCCCTGGTTTTGAAAGGTGTTTCTGTCTTTGAGGACAGTTTGGAATCGCCCCAGCTCAGTGCCTGGCAGTGCCTGGGGTTTGCCCTCTGTTCCCTGCACTGCTCCAGAGAAGCAGCACAAACCCCAGGCAGGTGCCAGGATCAGTGATAGGCTGGGCTTGCCCTTGGAGCAGGATTTAACCCCTTGCAGTGGCTGGGCACAGCTCAGGGGCAGATCAGGATGCCTTGGGGGCTGCAGAAACAGGCCCTGCTGCACCCAAGGACAAGTCCTGGCAGAATGAGAGGCTCAGGAACCTTTCCCAATTGTGATTTTCTTTTACAGAAGTGATTTATCTGTGCTGGGCTGCTCCGCTGTGGGGAGCCATCACATCTGGTCCCAAGTTTTCCTGGGCCATGCCTGGCAGTCTCTGCACCCCTGAGTCACTCTGGTCCTGTCTGAACTGGGTGTCCAGTCCTGCTGATATTTGTTTCCCAATTCCAGCTGTGCAGAGCTGAAGAGGAAAAGAAGAACAAAACGAAGAGCAGCTCTGAGCAGGTCACACATCTCAGGGAAGGATTTGGGTCCAGGGCTGTTGTGGTGGACCTGGCTGGGTCCCTGCCGAGTCACTCTGGGTCTGTCTGATGTCCCAGCAGGGCTCTGATGGGGTTGGTTGTTTATCCCAGCTCTGCCCTGGGATCCCCTTTCCCCCTCTCTGGGGCAAAACCAAATGGACACAAAGCCTCACCCTCTTACCCTGGCCAACCCTCACCCAAGGTCGGTGCTCTGTCCCCCCCAGGACAGAGGGAATAAATGATTTAACACCATAAAGGAGGTTTGAGCTCTATTTCTCTTCTCAACTTCTGGTGAGCAGCTGTCACTGACACTGGCTTAAGTGGGGCTGCACCGTCCAGGGATATTTAGGCTGTTTGTAAATGGTTTAAGATATTCCAAGGCATAAAGAGGCAAGCTCACCACAGAAATGAAGCAGTGGACAAAGCTGTTCAATTACCAGACAGGGCACCTTCATCAGGGCTGAGATGGTGGCATGGCTTGACCTGTGTAGGGCTGTGGAGCACAGGATGGACAAACCCAGGGGATCTCCTGGTACTTCTCCTTGACCAGCAGCTCCCTGCCCAAACTTGATCCCGTTTCTTGGAAAGCCCTGGTGTAAACAGGAACCAGGCCAGTGTATCCCTCTTTTCCTATCCATTATCTCCTATCAGATCCCTCCAGCAGTGATTCCTCTCTCCTCTTTTCCCTTCCTGCCAGGAAAGGGCTGTCAGTGAATCCCGCCTGCCTCGGGAGCTGAAGTGAAAGGGTTAACTTTTCCCAGGGCTTGTGGTGGGGATGCAATTTATAATTGTGTTTTCCAGGAGAGCCATAAACTTGTCTGCTATCAGTTCTGTGGCTGAGGCGGCAGCTCATCAGGAGCTGCATCAGGGCTGAGGTATAATTCAACCAATTATAACTGGCAGGTTGTGCTGCACTCGTAAAGTGCGGGTTTTAGAGCCTGCAGTTGCTGATAAACAGGGCTGTGGGCACAGCAGAGCAGAATCTGCTCCCAGGGAAAGGCAAATTGAACCGTTTAACCCCTTCCTCCCACGGGATCGTGGTGCTGCTGCCAGGGATGCTCTGCAGGTGTCGTGGGGAGGGTGGGCACACGTGGAGGGGCTGGGTCTGTGGTGGGAAGGCTGAGGGGCCTGGGGCTGGAGTTCTTGGAGTAACATGGGCTGAGAAAGTCCATCTGCAAATGAGGAGCCTTCCTGCCCCCAGGTCTGTGGGATGGGGCTCATCCAGCCCAGGCTGTGCAGCACAGAGGAGCTTGGGCAGCTGTGTCCTGTCCTCCTGGTGACAAAGCCTTGCTTTTGAATCCTCCACTTAGATCCAAAATTCAGTGAATTCAGAAGAACTCAGTGTAATCTCACTGTTGGATATTTGTCCTTCAGTCCAGGCACAGCTGCTTTTGGATTACATGGAATTCCATCACCAGGATGGGCACAGGATCCGGGGTGGGAAAAGGCAAACTCGAGCCAAACTTCCATAAACGCTGGGAAGGAGAGCAAAGGTTGCCTGGGCCACAAAATTAATCCTTTTCTCTGCTGCTGCAGAGGCTCCAGCCCCCCAAAGCCCCTCTCTGGCCACTGAAGCTCCTCAGAGCCACCGTGGCAGACGGGAAGAGGAAGCAGCAGCTCGGCCGGGTACCAAAGCGATGTTTAGGGGGTTAAGCCCCTTTGTGAAGGAAGGGGTTGAGGCAGATCCGCCTCCTGTTACCGCCAGTCCCAGCTGCTGGTCCTCGACAGCTCCGGGACATCATTCCCAAGGCCGGCCCGCCGCAGCTGGAGGGACATTTGGGCCACTAGAGGGCAAGCTGGCATTGCCACGGAGCCGGGCAGGCAGCGCCCGCCGCCCAGCAGCGCTGCCGGGGCAGTCAGCCCGCTCCGGGCTCGGGAAGGAGGCAGGAATCCGCCTCTTCGGGGTTCTCCGGGCTGCAGCGAGCCAGGACCATTCCTCTGCACGTTACTGCAAACGGCGGGACGTTCTTGGGGCTAATCATGGACTGTGGGCAGTTCGGTTCTGTTATTTGTTATATGGGATAAATAAAACAACACCCACAATGGCTGGGTTTGGTCTGGCGGCCCTGGGAAGGACACCTGGGACAGCAAACGGGGGACCTGTGTCCACAGCTTGTGTGAGACCTGTGCCCAGTGAGGGGGACCAGACAGCAGGGAGGGCTCTGCCCGTGCTGCAGCTGCCCTTGGGTGCAAACCCCACAAAGCCCAGCCCGGATGATGCTCGTTGCACCCCGGTTTTGCCCAGGCTGGAGGCAGGGAGTTACTCTGTGGATTTTCTCCTCGGTGTTTCTGCCCACAAACTGTCTCTGTCCTTCCACTTTTTCCCATTTGTGTCTCTTGGCTTGCTCAGGGAGCAAAGGAAGGGCCCCGTGTTCTTCCTGGCCAGCAGCAGCAGTCCCTGTCCTGGCTGGAGGATGCTCCTGCTCCAGGGGACCAGCGAGTCCCTGCTGGGCCAGGCAGCTCTGATCAATGCCCCAGTGCAGCAGGGATGCCTCTGATACCCCTGGGAGGAATTTCCTCAATTTCTGAGACTCCCAGTGATGGAAACTCCACATTTTACCCCATGCTTCCTTATCCATCCTGCCAGAATTGCTTTCCAAGTGCTGCCAGGAATCTCCCCTGTGCAGCCCGAATTCCTTCCGTGCTGCCTGAACCACCCCAGGCAGGCAGAGCACACCTCTGTCCTGCTGTGGCAGCCCTTCACATCCCCCCAGATTGATGCTGCACCCAAGTCTAACACGGCACCTCTCCCTATCTTCCCTTGGGGAATGTCATCCCAGCCCTCTGATCACTCTTGGCGCTGTCCTCGGGGTGATCTCCAAGGGCTTCACCGCTTCCCCGAAGAAAGAAAGAGCTCAGAGCCCGTGGAACCAGCGGTGTGACCCCCCTGCTCCAGTAGGAAGGGCCAAGAATGCAGATTTTTTTTGCTTTGACCCAAATAAACAGAGAGGAGCTGCTCAAAAGCCACATCTGTGCAGCCCCCGCTGTCCTCAGCTGAGATAAGGCTGAGAAATGTTATCTGGGAGCTCAGGGAAGAAAGGGCTGGGTGGCTGAATGAATAAAAATAACATCAAATGCTGCTGTGAGTCCTTTTCAGTTAATAATCCCAAATACCCAGGATTAGGCGTTTCCCACAACAAAATCTTTGCGTTTTCAGTCATTTTAGGGAATGGCAGCGTCACAGTAACAACATGACAGTGGCTTCAGGATGGGACAATGGCACAGCTCACACGGCAGCTGCAGCTATTTTTTGCCACTGAAGTTTCAGTGAATTGATCCATAAACTAAAATTTAAAATATATATACATATATATAAAAGCAGGGTGGCTTTTCTGAAGAATTTATAAAGTTAAAAATCAAACGGTTGGATTCAGCAAGAGAGTGAATCCCCAGAGGAAATTCTGAGTGTGGGATGCCCCAAGCCTGCATTGGTGTCTCCTGCCTTCCGAATCTTTGGAACAATGAGGTAATGAGAGGGTTTGGTGATTTCTGTCCATGTTTTCAGCAAGGTTTAGGAATCCCAGCAAATGCCTCTGCCTTGGGAATGAGTGCAGCGTGTGGGTGATGTGCTACGGGTGGGAAAGGTGTGGAGAGGCTCAGGATTGCTCCTTCCCACCTGAGCCCGGCTGCAGGAGCCAGTCCTGCACCCCCCAGGCTACTCTGGGGACAGAAATGGAGTTTTACAGGGAGTTCAGCAGCTCCTTTACCTGCTCCTGCTGCACAGCCTGGGTTTGGCTTTGTGCTTGTAACCAGCAAGAGCACCCTGGCTCTCCCCTTGCTCAGAACTGATTAACTGAATTGCTGCTGAGGCTCCCAAAATATCTTTAAATTGGCCAGTGACCACATCGTGTAGGGCACTGATTTGTTCCTAAAGGATCAGAGTCCAAGGAAGGAGCTGGGCAATTTAAGAACTGAGCTGTTTGAGCCTGACATTGCTGAGGGGGGATCCCCATCTGCCAGCCTGGGGGTGGGGGATGTCCCTGAGGTCACAAAAGAAACCTCTGGGGATTTCTGTGAGTTGGGGAGAGCAGCAAAGGCAGGAAAGCCAAGATATCTGCAAGGAGAGGGGTGGTGTGGCTCTGCCTGTCCTTCCTGGCCAAAAAAACACAGCCAGGAGCCCTCCCAGGGCAAGGTGTGGGCAGCATCAATCCATGCTCATGTCCACTCCTCTCTCCCAGGCACCCCAGCAGGAGCTCCGGGGCTCTCAACACCACGGACCCTGCTTGGAAATGGGGAAAAAACGTCCTCATGAGCAGCCAGCATCACCTCCATTCCATTGTGAGAGGGGGCATCAGCCCCTGGGTTTCTCCCTGCTTCCAGGGGACACACCTGGAGGGCCAGGCTGGCCCCGGAGCCACCAGAGAGTCACTCTGGCAGCGATTCCCTGTCTGGTTTCCTTGGCTCAAGGCACAGGAGCCAAAGGACTCCCTGAGGGCCATCCCCAGCTCTGCCAGTGGGACTCACGGAACTAAAGCTGCTCCAGGCTGGGAGGGGCTGGCCGGAGACACCCCTGGAGATGTGTCCTGTCCACGGGCAGGAATTCGGCCACTGCCACATCCCAGCCGCTCCCAGTTCTGTATTTACAGCACAGCCCGTGGGGCCCGGGCCAGCAGATTCCAATTTCCTCGGTCCCTGCCAAGTGACTGCAGCGAGTGCTGCTCACACAGCAGCTCCAGCAGGCCCTGACCCCGCTGTGCCCCCGGCCAGCTGGCCCCACGCTCGGTGGCTCGCTGGACACGGGGCAGGTGGCCCCAGGGGTGATAGCAGCACAGCTCTGTGGGGTCACCGGGGTGTGCAGCTGCAGTGATCCCGCTTGAACACGGCCACCAGGATGTCACAGCGCTGCCTCTGACGCCCCGGGGACTCTGAGGGTGCAGGGGACATCGCAGAGGAGGTCCCAGGCCGGTTGTCACCTCCTGGCTGTCAGTTTGGGGCCACACGCTGTAGTTATCGTGGTGGGGGTTGAACACCCAGGTTTTGAGCTGTTCTGTGCTCCCAGGGCAAGACAGAGCCTGCTGGCTGTCACCAGTGGCCCATGTAGGATGTCACAGTCCCCAGACTGGAAGGATAAACTGAGCAACAAGTGGCCAACCTTGCACTGCTGCAAAGCCAGATCCACCCCTGCCCTCTTCCAGGCACACCTGGAAGCCCCTGGATGAGCCAGGTGGGACTGAGCTGTCCCCAGGGGTGGCCTGGGCTCTGCTTTCCCCAGTTTGAAACGGTCTGTGGGGAGAACCGGCTGCCAAAGCCACCCTGGCTCCATTTCTTTGTGTGACACAGAGAGAGCCACCTGAGAGAAACCCAGTTTGCCCACTCCGGCCTCCCTGTGCCCCCAGCACAGTGTGGTGGCCCATGGCAGGGGAGGACACTCCTGTGTCCTTCCATGGGAAATCAGCAGCTGGCCACGTGTCCCTAGAGCTGGGCACCACTCAGAGAAGGACCAGCTCTAATTGGCTTTCAGGTGACATTAAATCCACTCATCCAGGCAGCCCCTGGCCAGAGGGACCCCTCCCAGTGTGCAGGGTGGGGTTTGTGTGCTGGGATCACACAGGAGAAATTCAAACCCAAGTTTTGTGTCTCCTGGTTCCCCAAACACTGCCCCAGGAGCAGTCTCTGTTCAGCTCCTCTGTGGTGAACTGGAAATGTGGGGCAAACACTGGGGTGAGATGGCAAAGGCAAGGATGAGAGGACACATCTGAGTCCACTGAGAGTCAGGAGAGGAATTTAATGGCCAAGAGATTTTAAATTTGAAGGCCAAGAGGCTGTGAACTTGAAGGCAGGAGAGAGAACATCCCAAGGAGTGAACGGTGGGACCTGGAAGAAAGGACAGCAAAGAGTGAGCCAAGCAGAGGGGCCTCAGGGCTGGTGGGTTGGGCACGCTGGGGAGCAGTTCCATGGCCACAGCCACTGATGGGACAGAGAGCAGAGGGGACAATGCTCCTGTGGGGTGAGGCACCATCCCTGTAAGGTCTGCTAGGCTTGGATGAGATGTTTTAGGTTGGAGAGCAGGGAAAGGTCCTTCCCCCAGAGGGTGCTGGCACTGCCC
>JACBWW010001415.1:0-13488 GCA_020086605.1 Lanius collurio
AAATAATTAAAGGAAAGTTTTGAAATAAAACTCTGGGAACTTGATGCAATGAGAAGTGGCCCAAGAAAAATCTGTACATGAACAATTTCAGACATTTGATTGAATTAAAGATGGACATTCTTCCGTGGGAAAATTTGACAGGAATATTGTTTACTTCTGTTTGAATCCCTAATCAGTTTTTGCTACCTACAGAATACACAAGACTTGAATTTTTGATGCTCAATGAAAAAATAAATCTGTGCCTGCATTTAAAATTCTGGTTGTGCTGCAGATCCTCAAGTTCTTCTGCAACACTTTGACTAATTCACCTTCCCTTCAGAATAACACAAGTTCTTTCTTACACATTACTTTATTATTCTTCATCCTACAGCTGTATTAAGGATATGACTCACTAAATAATGAGCAGTTTCTCACATTTTAGTGATTTTCTAGCAGGTTAGATTTTAACTGTGCGTCCACAGGACATGTCACAGGCAGAAAAGGTTTGCTTTGCACACCCAAGGACAGTGCAAACACTTGAATTGTCCCACTCTGCTCCCCAGCAGGTCTCATTATTACAGGCAGGACAAACTCTTGGCTCCCTGGCACTGATGGGCTGCATCTGCCCAGATCAGAGCTCGAGAAAAGCCACCCTGTGTGCCAGCAGAAATTTGTATAATTCATTAAGAGTCTTCTGCTGATCAAGACCCGAATATACTTCCCTCTACTTGTCCTGTGGGAAACATCTTTTGGTATTTTGCAGTTCTATTTTTCCCCAAAGCTCTCTGTAAGAGAAAAAAATCATTTGCTCATGATTCATTTTTGTCTGAGAAGCTCTGCACATGTCACCATGTAAAAGAAAGCACTCAGTGCCAAGCTGTGAAGTATCCTGCATTGCCAATGTGCTTTTATTATTTGGTTCCTTGAGCTATATAGGTTTTTTAAATCAAAAATGAAATCTTTGTTTTTAAATCCAACCCTAATGTCAGAAGATCAGTCTATTGTCATTAGAGAAGGAAACTGGGTTGGGTTTTTTAAATAGTACCCAGAATGTCAACAGAAACATTTGACATTGATTCTTGCTCTGGAGTGGAGGAGTCTTAAAGAAGTGAGATCCAAGCCAGCTTAATTGGCTTGGATCCTTTACAAATCTGGCTTAAAGTGGGTGAACTACTCAGTCAATACCGTATTTTGGAAGGCTGTGCATTTTATTCTGAAAACATGAGTTTGAAGCGGTGACATTTCAATTCTCTTGGAAGAGAGCAGAAAAATAGATCTGGGAATCAAACCTCCTCCATGGCCAGAGACCAGCAACAGAAAGCACAAAATCTCTGCTCCAACTCCTCCTGTGCTTCTGGCAATGAGCTGCAGAGTTCACCTTGAGAAAGGCCTCCTGTGCTGCCCTGTAATTGTTCAGAATTATAGCAATAATCTACACATTTTATAGGGATATTCTTTCTTTGGAGATGCACAAACAGCAGGAGCTAGTCATGAACTGGGCAGATTCCAGCCAAAGTTGGTCATGTGAAATGTGTTCCAGTCACTGCACAAACAGCAGCTCTGGCAGCTCCCTTTAATGGCCCAGTTTATGTTCTACTCCTTCAATTCAGGGGACCTGTAAAGGTGAAGATATCTTTTACTCAGCTAACACAGAAACCTTTTTCTCCTCAGTAATATGTAATTAAGTCTGCCAAACAGACCTATAAAATTGTTAGCAGCATATTGAAATAAAAACCTTAAAGCTTACCCCTTAAAATAAGGGTGGAGAAGGGAATCTAGCACTGACCACATCTCTAGAAACTACTGTCCAAAATTCAAGAATATCAGAATTTAGCTTTAAATTTGGGCTTATATTTGCTATATAACCACTTATACTGAAAAAAGGGTTAACAGTAACATCCCATAGGTTGGGCTCAAAATGTATCCAAGGTTCCCAGCCTGGGTGTGCATAGAATAATTAAGTCAACAATGTTAATGAAGGCAGGTACACCTTAATTCCATAGTGAAGGGGCAGCAGAGCTGTGCATCCTTTCCCAAAGGCTGCAGGAGCACCTCAGTTTCCTGAAACACTCATCTAAATCCCGACATCATTAGAGCAGAGAGTGATCCTTCCAAGAACTGCTGTTGTAAACCTATTAATCTTTACAGAAGCTGACCTACACCATTAGAACAGACTGTTTCTAGCAGGCCAGTCAAACACAGCATTTTCCCACTAAGAAACATTTGTTATTCTCATTTACTACGAAGATAAACAGCCAGTCCAAGAATCATCTGAATTTTCCCTGGGTTTTAAGACACTGCTAATTAGAACCTAAGGAAAGCACTAAAAATACTCAGCCATGCTGACATCTCCCTGATTCAACGTGAGAACCTTCTGTGCTGACTGAGAGCAGTGACTAAACTGCCTCAGAGGGGGCTCTGCCACCACCACTGCCACTTTCCAGAACCACTTTTGCCTAAGTAAGATGGATAACTAAGGTGGGAAGAGTTTTATCCCCTGCTGAAGGCAAGTAATTATTAAGTTATTCAGGAATTCAGTGAATGGAGCAAACAGCCAAAATGCAATGTATTCTGAGAGCAGTCGATTCAAGTTGCTGGGAAAAAGAATTCCTGATCTGTGTTTTTAAGTCCATCAACTGTAAATGATATTTGAAGCAAAAGCTTTTTAGTGTTTGCAGACTTCTGGTAAAAGTCTGTGGTTTTGCTCTGACAGAACAGCAAATGAAAGAAGCAATAGTCCAAGGAGCAAATACATAAATAAACTCCAGAAAATGTCAGTAACACAACAGATCAGAAAAAGTGGAACTTTTTGTTCTGTGCATCACACAACCCTTCAATATTATTGTTACTTCAGATCAAACTGAAACATTATCTCAAGTCTTCTCAGGTTTCAGATTCATTAGAATGCTACGATGCTACTTTCCAGTTTTTACTGGCACACCCAAGAGGGGAATCAGAACATCCCAAATTCCTGATCAAAACTCAGACACTCAAATATGTAGTTATAATAAAGAGATACATTACAAAAATAATTAATACATGTTACTGGACAAAATTAATGAAAGCAAGGTCTCACTCCAGCAGAAGAAAGGTGTCCAATAATCTTGTCAAGAATTTGCTTCTAAATCTATTATTTAGCCAGTAAGAGTAGTCCTAAAAGCAAACCAAACAGGAATAAGTAATGTACACTACAGGTAGGACACGAGAGTCCAAGTAATACAGTCTGTATTTGTCTATTGAACAACCTTGTATTTAAGTAAATATTATTTATGTCACAGAAAATGTCAAAAAGAGCATTTTATGTGCATCTGAGTTGACCAAGGGGATTTTCATCTTCATCCTCCACAGCTGTGAAAATTCCAGAGTCTCTGATGACAGCTAGAAATCCAGTGTCCTACTAAACCTAAACATGAGGCCAGTGGAGCATCACACGAGGGGTACTCAAATGAAAGTTATCCAATTCAAAAGTTGTGGCTTTGGAGCTCAGAAAAATTTTTAAAACCACTTCAAGCTCCTTTAATAACCTTTGCTTTGGTTTGAAATTAATTGCTTATCCACAGTCTACTTTTTTTACTGGATTCATCAGGTAGTTCTATCTTTGGAACACAGAATTTTTGCAAAATAAATAAGAATTTAAGAACTAGAAGTAAGCAAAACCCTTCTGAAGTTCACCTTTATGTGCCTCCATCTCTGCAGTGGCTCAGTGCAGTTTGCACTGAATATTAAGAGCCCTTCAATTTAGAGAAAATTCAACAGTCAGAAATTATTTTTCACTGTTTTAGTACCTAAAAAGAATATATTTCATGTTGCTTCCTCCACAGCTGCACACTTGCATTCAGACAGGTTAGTCTGAAGAAAACTGGGTGGTGATTTTACTCCCTAGTGCTACACAAGGCATATCAGGCCACATTTCAGATCTTTCAGAGGTGTCTTTCTCTCCCAAGAAATTCTTGCTCCCTCCTGCTCCTCTACTACCTTGTCTGACAGAATTTTAAATGTGTGAAACAATATTCCTTTTATTGTTTCCGTGGGGAAGTTGGTAGGCCTGTAATAAATCATTTATCCTGAAATGCATTCATCTCTCTTCCTTTTTTAATTTCGATTCAGCAGTGCTAAATCCCCCAACCACCTACCTGAATTAAAATTACATCTCTCCATACCATTTGATATCATTTCCATCATAAAACACTAATGAGATTTTGTGAAACACCCTGATTTTAAAAGTCTAGATAATTTAACAGTTCCATCTAGAGCATCTCAAAGATTGGGGATGAATTCTTAAAGTTAAAATTCCTAGGGAATTCTCATTTTTCCAGTAATAAAAAGATTTCTCCAGATTTAACTATTTATGGTTACTATTGCTTTGGACATGACATATTTAAGATGTATTTTACAGATCTATAGTATCATTTTCTTGCTTCAGCACCTATGTGCTAGACTGGTTTCATCAGCTTATCACAAATTCTTCAAAGAAATTCAACAGTAATGTCCTATTTTGGTTTGGAATCTGAAGCAGACTGGAAATCCAGAGAATATTTTACACCAAACAAAGACACACAGCAAATACTGAGAATCTCAGAGTACTAACAAGGCCAAGAACATCTAATAACTTCCCCTCTGGCAACAGCAAATCTTACCCAGCTCTAAAACCCAAACTGCTTTGCTTGCCACACTGGGATGTTCACTGGCCTGCAAGTAGAAGCTGCTGTTTCAGCATTTGAAAGGCAAATAAATCCCAATAATTAAGAGAAGTGTGATACTTTTATAAAAATTGCATTAGTCTGATTGGACTTTGATAATTGAAATGGAGGATTTTTTTTCAGCACTGAAATATGGGCTGCTTGCAGCTAATTAACCTGGATTGATTGAAAGAGCAAACCCAGGCACAGGTAAGATCCACCTGGATGACAAAACTCCTGGGGCAGGGACAGAGGGTGTCACCCTGATTTTTAGAAATCTTTTAGCCTTCTGATGTTTTCATTCTAGTTGCAAACTTTCCCACACATTTTCTATAAACAACTCAGTTGTTTTGCATTCCTTCGTAGAGGTGGAGAAAAAGTTGATGGATTGGTAACTTGTCCAGTGTCATTGGAGAGGTGGCCCTTTCACCCTCCAATCCACTGTCACTTTTGTAAAACTATAAGTAGTGGAGTCAGAAAATAAACTTGGTCCCTTTTCTCACCTTCAGCTGTGGCGTTCACGTGTGTGTGCTCTCGTGTCCTACAGTGACACACCTGGATGACAAAACTCCTGGGGCAGGGACAGAGGGTGTTCACACAGCAGCAAACTCCATTTATTGAACTACTGAGGGGGGCTGGACTGGGTTTTGTCCCCTGCCACTGCAGCTGAGCCCACTGGCTGCTCCTCTCAGAGCCTGGCACTTCAGGCTGTCACCTCTGATCCAGCCCAGCCCTCACCATTTTGTTCACAAGGATGTTGTGGCAGCCCAAGGAAAGTCATTTTTGACACAGAAAAAATACACAAAGCATTTATGAATGACTGATTGTGTTCATTCTATATCATTCTTTTTAGAAGTCTAATTAACTATGAGATTAATGTAATTTGAGGCAGCGAGCTCCACCCTCCCCAGCAAAAGTGAAACCATATTCTTACAGAGTTGTGTTACCTATGGATCATATGAGATATCATATAAGACACACAAACAAGGCAGCTTGCAAAGCTGTGGCAAAATAAGCTCATCCACTGGGATTTTTGCAACAGTTTTGAACCTATAAATGAAATGAAAGAGAAACCTTTTCATCAAAAGTTAAGATTTATTTCTTTATCTTTTGCCTTTATCCATTTATGAGTGCCCTGAAGTTTGGAGATGTTTGTTTAACACAGCATCTTGAAGATTCCATAACTGCAAGAGAGACCAAAGGAAAAATAGTCACCACAAGAAAGATTTAGTGTCCAACTCTGCAATGGAGTTCAAATCCTCTGAGGTTCTTCAAAGCAGGTAAAACAAAGCCTCATGGAATTAAGTGCAGAATAGGAAAGTAAATATAACCACAGCTCAGGTGAACTGCACATGTGGAGTGCAGGCAGTTCAGATAGAACTGCTTAGGCACTTCAAGGGGCAGCATTTATGGGGAAAGGAATGAGACATAAACCCTATAGCACCGATCAGCTACATGCAAATGGCCTTCAAATATTTTTCCATTCCACTACAGATAATGAAATTAATGTGAAATGCAGATAAGAATGGGCATTTCTAAATTATTACAAAATGCCAAAAAATGCATATTCTCATTTTTCATCATCATGATGCATTATTACCATGACATTATAAACTATATTCAGTATTGAAAGCTCCAATTTTCACAGAATATGAATTTCATTGATGGCATCTCCCACTATAACAATTTCAAATAAATCAGCTTAAGCAATGGAAGAGCAGCTAGGATTCCACTGACAACGATGTAATGCAAGTGAATATTTTCATAAAGGAGGAATTAGAGTGACAATTTGCCTTTTCATCTGGGGAATAAGGCTGTTTATACCAACACAGGGCCTCCAGCTGGACTAGAACCTAGAAAGCATAAAGAACATAAATGAACACTTTTTGAGGGACAAAAACTCCTCCTGATTGAGACCAACCTCTTCATGAAAATGAAAAGAGGTTTTTTAAAATGACATTCTGAAGAAATGGTCACCAATTGTGTGAGAGTTGTTTTCTAGATCAACACCTTCCCTTATCTTTGTCCCATTTTGCAGCCCTGTCCCATTGCTGTCTTATCTCTCTCACTTCAGAACATGAAGGGCCTTACCCAGCCTGGCCAGGTAAAGGGAAGCAGCAGAACAAACCCCTTGTTTAGTAGCAGATCTGCAGAAATTACTGTAGGAGATAAGCTCTTTGTGCTTTCGCACAGCCCACACAAGCATTAGCTTAAAATATCACTGTAATGTATTTTTCTGTGTCACTTGCTGTTTATTCTGCTTAATGATCCCTTTTATTCTTTCTTGTGTGTGCACAGAATTTCAATTCTGCTTTGATAACTCATCATGATGAGAATACGCAGTTTGGTGGCTACAATTATTAGGCTAATAAATAATGTCCTGTATTGAAGCTGTATAAGTGCTTTCCTTATGATTTAAATATATTAACATACTAGTAATAACAGAGGCAGTTAAATTCACTGTAGTTCAGACACTTGAATTCAAGCTCTTGTCCAATAAAGTTCCTCCAACACACAAATTGTACGAGCTGACTACAAGATCTCACTTTCATGAATTAGCAAGCAATCAAATGTGGCTAAGCTGTAATTAACAGCTGATCAATTAAAATACACAGGAATACCACTGCAGAATCCATGGGGATCATTCAGCAACGTCACACCCTCAGCCTGACACTCTTACATGACTTATCACCATCTACACGTACCACAGGAACAAACAAACATTATGGTTAATCGGCCAATTACGCCTAGAAATGGTCACAAAACGGAAATTTAAAAAGAAAAAAAAGGTGGAAAGGAAGCATCTTGTCCCAGTCAGTGCCCTTGAAAGCACTGCCATCACTGAAATCACTTCTTCCTGAAGTCACCTTCGGGTGGTTTCATCACGTGCCTCTCAGAGCCCTTGGCAAGCCACCATCTGGTGTGGCTCTGGGTTAACTGCCAGCAGTGCAGCTGGAGTTCTGTCACCACTCCAGAGCCAGGGCTCTGAATGATTCAGGAGCAGGGAGCTGAAATAGAAAGTACTGAAGTGGGGATAACCTACTGCTCCTATTTGTTCCATCTAATAAAGGTGCAAGGGAACACCCTCGTTTGTTGCTGTTTGATGTCTCCATAGAGAAGGGCAGAAAATATAAAATGTGGGTTTTTTTCTTATTGCCTATCCAAATACTTAAAATAAGGTGCAACTTCCCTAAAAGCTGGAAGGTGGGGTACTGGTTTAAATCATTCAGGAAGAAGAATGAGTGCCACTGATCACTTCTGCAGAAGGGGTTCCCATCTCCTCAGGGATTTCAGCTGCTCCCATAGAGAGAGGTCAGTTTTCCTGGGCTCAGAAGTGGCTGGGGACAAAATAAATCTGCCTGGCCCGGGGTGCAGCAGCCTGCAGTGCACCCCCTGCAAGGACACAGCACGATTTTCATCTCCCAGTGCTTCACTGCATCCCACAGAGGGATATGTTGCTGGGTAAAAATATGTTCTCTCACACATTGCCAGTCTGTCACAGAAATCCCTTCCTGACTAGAACAAGCAAGGAGGCAGGACCAAAGCAAGAAGAAAACACTCAAATTTCAGTACTTAACCAACTTTCATGCTCATTTAAATTTCAATTATCTCAACTATTATTCTTGCCCAGCAAAAATGCATTTGTTGATTGATACTAACTGCCCCTGCTAATAATCTCTGGGCAAGAGAAGGATGAGGCTGTGTGTGGTGATGGCTGAGCTGCTTTCAGCAACAGGTCTGGAAAAGAGATCTGGAAATATCCAGCTACATCTCTGTCCTCGCTGGAAAATAATCCCTTGGGTACTGATGAGTCACAGGGTCACAAATAAGCTTGTGGGGTGAGGGGGAAAGCTGTACTGCCAAAATGTACCTGAGTGCACATCCCCTATCACACCCCAGTGGTTGCACACCACAACCTCTTCAAAGGTGAGAAAAAGGGTTGTGTGTCACCCCTCAACCCTGGGGTTTGTTTAAAATGAATATTTTCAAATCCAGAGGAGGATCTCCAGGAGGTAATTCAGATCTGGTACAGAAACAGAGGACACCTGGTGGTGTTTAGTTGTTAGGCTATAAAAACAGCAATCCAATTCAGATGTGTGTGCAGCTGCACCAGCAACAATTAACAGAACCCATGCTTTAAATAAATAAAAGATGGATTGATGGAGAATTTAAAATAGTGCAATCCTAGAAACACACAGTAATTTCAAACAACATGAGTGCCTGATTCCAGATGCTGCCACTACTTTATGAAAATGAATTTTTTACTTACAACAGTTACAGGCAAGAAGTAGCAACTCTACAATCCTAGGAGTCTGCCACCTCCACCAGACAGACACATGCTATGGAAAAGTGGGACAGATTCCCCACTACCAAAAATCTGAAGGGCACAAAGTTGTTGGGTTTGTTGGAGAAAGATCCACGGAGGCAAGAGCAGGGAAAGAACCAATGGAGCAGACTCTGGGCAGCCAAACCCACCCTAAGTGAGGTGCTCGGCCCCTGCCAAAGCACAGCATTCCTGATGCTGAGGGGAACCCCTGGTGCACAGAGGAGAGCTGAGCCCAGCCCCAGACTGCCACCAACCCAGGCACTGACAGGCTGTGAGCACTCAGATTCCCACAGTAAGCTGGTGAAATTGTTCTTTAACTGAAGATACTGTCATTAAGATACTGGGAAGACCCAAACTGGAACTTTCTATAGGATAACAGATACAAGGAGCTGCAAGTATCTCCTGGAATTCAGACACTGAACAGAGTCAACCTCTGTGAGACTCCTTCAGTCTGAGGAGCTGGAGACCACAGGGGTGGCAAGGCAGAAACAAAAACTGCACGTGCAGTGTATTCAAAGTGTGCATTTTATTGCCAAAAAGTGAAATAAAGGCTCAAGGTCACCCTCTTGTCATGCTCTCTCATATACTGCAGTAAGTATTAGAACTTACTTGGCTGGAAAGGAATGAATATAAGCAAAGGACTTTGCAACATGCAGAATGTTGTTCCCTTCTTTAATGCATGGACTCAACCACAGCCAAGATTTTAAGTGCAAAAATTTTGTTAAAAAAAACCCCAAACAAGTACTTTTCTCTTTTGAACCAGCACTGTCAACAGAAGAAGAAATCTTCTCATCTCTCCTGCTTGTACCAACACAAACATGTGTGGTGAAGCACATCAGTGACCTGGTTAAAAGCAGACTGGTTTCAAAAGCCCCAACAACCCCAAACAGTTGGTTTTAACCCACATCAATTCCCCAATCTGTTCTGATCTGCAGCCACGCAAACACCTACACTGATCCAGGCAGGGAGAAGAAAACTGCTCCCTTCAGCAGCAGAGCTGGCTGAGAGTGAAAATCAAACTGAAGACCTTCTGGTGTTTGCAGGCTTTCTTTACCAAAGTTAGCAGAGCAAAACTTCCCCTGAAAAACAGATTAGAGGCCAAGTTCAGAATCAGTAGGAGACGTAGGATAGCTTTATATAAACTTTCAGATGAGCTCTGAGTTTTATCCCAGATGACAATTAGTCTCGACACTGACTGTGCTACTGGAAACAAAATTCATTTCAAAGCCAGTAGTAGATGCAAGAGACAAACTTTAGATTTAGCCTAAAATACATGAAAGTCAGCTAAGGAAGAGTAGCAAATAAAGTTGTAAAAACAAGGCCTTTTAGTTTTTTGAGCAAAATCCACCTTGGAAGCCATAAGGAGATAATTTGAGCTGGCAAGGTAGAGGTTGAGATGCACTCACATAACTTCTTCCCCAGATTTTCTCTAATACACAAATATCCAAGGCAAAATGCCCCAAATATCATACCCTCTCAAAAGCTGGCCTTGTCACCCTAATTTTTAATGTCAGCCAACATTATAACTTCCCTCTGAAAGGTTACCAGCCCATTACTTCTCAAAGCAGCTTCTCCTTTTTTACTTATTTATTACAATAAGTGTATTCTAGTTCCATACCATCCATAACAATATATATATATAAAGGTTCTATTTTTACTGGATGAAATTAGACTTCTTTATAGCAGCACAGAAGGTGAGTAGAGTTTAGAAAACAAACCTGACCTGAGTCAGTGCAGGTATTTGAAAGTTTCTGCATGAAGCTTTCTCAGTGGTGCAAAAAGAGCCAGCCAAGCACTACCAGTTACTTAATACCACCCAAATGTTTCTTTGTGTACTTCCATAAATTGTGCTGTAGAGATAGATTGTTCTCTCAAAAGTAATGCAAAACCTTTGGCTAACCTAAGCAGCAGGAAAAAACTTAAAATGTGAGCTCAGTATATCTACTGTTCTTTAGCTTGTGTGCCATGAAGTATTTAAATAATAATTATTAGTACATATATAATAATGTAGCATTTCATAGAATTAATAGCATATAATTAGAATTAGTAGCATATAATTAATATATATAATAATGTAGCATTTCATAGCATTTCATGTCAATGTCTCATTAATACATTTAATAATTAAATACTTTTACTAAGAAAAAACAAGGTCCATGATCTGACTTATGAGTAGTTAAATCAGTTCAGAGACATTACTGAGTCACAATCCGAGGGGAGAACAAAAATCTCCAAACCCGAGCCATAATTGGACCTTTGGGACCTTATTATTCAGAGTACTAAAAATTCATTAGTTATAATGTGATTATTTCTAATATAAACACATTCCTCTTAGCATGCTGTTTTCTCCTCTGAAAGTGGATATTTAGAACAGAGACTTCAGAAGGGTCTGTCGGGCTGCATCACTTGATGTAGAAAAGCTCAGAAAAGTTGAGGTCTGGGGCAGTTTTGTGGTGGAACCCACCTTACACCCTTTAAGTTTTATATTATTTGCCAATAAAAGGATGGTTCTCTTGTTTCAGGTGCTCCCTCCTGAAATTCCCAATGCCTGGGGTCACACCCAGGCTGATTTATCATGTGTTTATCTGCCATCAGAGTAACAATTGTACAGATGGGGACTTAGCTGTGTATATCAAACTTCCATGGGTGTAACAGGGTTACAGAACATTTCATGTTTGTTTTAAGCAGATATTATGAGCCCGATGATGTCTGAAGATCTAATTGTGTTTGGAATTTAGTGTGAGCATAAATTTAGCTGTCCTTTTCTCATAGCTCAGGTAGGGAATTTTGAAAGCCATAAACCACAGGAAGATAAAATGTGATTTTTGGGTACCAGATTCAGGCAAGTGTAAAATGATGAGGGAACAAGGCATGCTTCAATTTCACGAGGCACATTTATACATCTAGCACGGAGCTCAGACAGGTTTATTATGTAGGACTTGAAGGTTCAAACCAAACCAGGCTCTGCACGAGGAGAGCGTGAGACAGCCTTGAGCACAACCACGATGATTAAAAACTGTGGGTTTGTGTTTGTGTTCCCCGGGGGATGTGTGAAGAACTGCAACACCAGCAACAAGTCCTGAGAAAAGCCTTGGAACAGGATAAAACATGAATTAAAAAAAATAAATTTAAAAAAAAAAAAAAGCAGGAAAAACAACTGAAGAAGGGGCGCAGAATTGTGATGACAAAAAAAAAAAAATTAGGCCGAAACAGCAGTGGGATGGAAGATTAAGTGTGAGATCCACATGCTGAACATCAGCTCGCTGTGCTGGGGCTGCTTAGCTTGGGGGGGGACCCTGAGGGGAACCAGAGGGGTCAGTGAGGGGAACCTGAGGGGTCAGTGAGGGGAACCTGAGGGGAACCAGAGGGGTCAGTGAGGGGACCTTGAGGGGACTCAGAGGGGTCAGTGAGGGGACCCTGAGGGGAACCAGAGGGGTCAGTGAGGGGACCCTGAGGGGATCCTGGGGGNAGAGGGGACTCAGAGGGGTCAGTGAGGGGAACCAGAGGGGTCAGTGAGGGGACCCTGAGGGGACTCAGAGGGGTCAGTGAGGGCACCCTGAGGAGAACCAAAGGGGTCAGTGAGGGGACCCTGAGGGGACTCAGAGGGGTCAGTGAGGGGACCCTGAGGGGAACCAGAGCGGTCAGTGAGGGCACCCTGAGGGGACTCAGAGGGGTCAGTGAGGGCACCCTGAGGGGATCCTGACACTGAGGGCACCCTGAGGGGACTCAGAGGGGACAGTGAGGGCACCCTGAGGGGATCCTGATACTGAGGGCACCCTGAGGCGAACCAGAGGGTCAGTGAGGGGACCCTGAGGGGACTCAGAGGGGTCAGTGAGGGGACTCAGAGGGGACTCAGAGGGGTCAGTGAGGGGACCTTGAGGGGACTCAGAGGGGTCAGTGAGGGGACCCTGAGGAGAACCAAAGGGGTCAGTGAGGGGACCCTGAGGGGATCCTGGGGGGAGCACTGAGGGCACCCTGACGGGACTCAGAGGGGACAGTGAGGGGAACCAGAGGGGTCAGTGCGGGGAACCAGAGGGGTCAGTGGGGGGACCTTGAGGGGACTCAGAGGGGTCAGTGAGGGGACCCTGAGGGGATCCTGACACTGAGGGCACCCTGAGGCAAACCAGAGGGTCAGTGAGGGGACCCTGAGGGGAACCAGAGGGTCAGTGAGGGCACCCTGAGGGGACTCAGAGGGGTCAGTGAGGGGACCCTGAGGGGATCCTGACACTGAGGGCACCCTGAGGCAAACCAGAGGGTCAGTGAGGGGACCCTGAGGGGAAGCAGAGGAGTCAGTGAGGGCACCCTGAGGGGATCCTGGGGGGAGCACTGAGGGCATCCTGAGGGGACTCAGAGGGGTCAGTGAGCAGAGTCCTGAGGGCAGTGTTGAGGGGAGTCCCGAGGGGAGCACTGAGGGGACCATGATGGGACCTTGAGGGAAGCACTGAAGGGAGGGCTGAGGGGCTCCTGAGCGGACGCTGAGTCGAGCCCTGGGGGCATTCTGAG
>JACBWW010001416.1:0-13476 GCA_020086605.1 Lanius collurio
AATTATATGTGTTTTACAAAAGATGATTTTAAAATAAATGTCTGTTTTTGTTCTGCAGCCATCATAATCACTATATCACTGGAAAAATGCATCTTTACATTTTGTTTTCTTTCTTTTGTTACTGGCATGTAGCTATTTAAGTTTATCTATTTAATGTTGGTATGGGATTTTTTTTTTCCATTGAAGAATTAGGCTTCTCTGTTCCTTTTAAGTGTACTTTACAGTATTTATATGTAGATATCTTTGATAATTCTGTATTTAACTTAGCACAGGTATTTATGAATTCTTTCCTGAGCCTATAAGAACTTCTGAGAGACCTATAAATCTCTTTGGAAATACAGGAGTTATTGTGGAGGATAGTGTTGGAAAAACAGGTAGAAGATTTGGCAGATTTTTAATGATACTGGTTTTTACAATTGGTTTAAGCTAAATTAACTCTGCCTGCTGCTTAAAAGGACTCTTACCAGCTCTCATTCTTGTATCAGCACTTGCAATCAGGTGAGTTAGATCATTTATCTTTGGGGTTGGTTATTTTTTCCCCCATGATTAGTTTTCAATCATAGCTAAACTTGACTTGCTGTAGGGCCCCATGATGCTAGTGTTGGCTGAAGGGAGGCAGCAAAAATTGTAGCTGAGAAAGGTGAGAATGTTATTTTGGGAAAAGTACAACCTTATTTTGGCTGAAACAGATCATGAGGTAGTACTGTAGGATGTACCCAGGACTTCTCTTTCATGCCCAAATAACGCTAGCCAAGACCAAAATTTTAATCTGTGTACAAGAAAAGTGTATCCTGCTCACTTGAGACACAATTTAGTGTTCCCAAGTCTTTGCTATTCTTTTATTATACAGGTGTAATGAAATATACATTGGTCACCACCTTGAGGCTACTCAGAGAATGAAGAATTATAATGTGTGGCTCATGCTTGTTAACTGCAGTTTTCATGTTGCGACTACATCATACCACTTTCTGAAAAGTAATGGCTTTCAAAAAGCTTCTGCAGGCTATGCAGGGTCTTTGTATTAACCTATAATATACCTATTATGTCTCAGCTCCTCTGTTTTGCTCAGTCTCTTAAGAACATAATCTTGCAGATGATGCCAGTGGCAACTTCTGAGCTGGTGTTTCTTTTTAAAGTGGGAGGCAATTACTGACAGGATGTAATCTGTTGGATTTCACTCCTCACTGTGACTCATTAAAGCATACTCTATCTTCTGTGAATGCTAAAAAGGCTAACCCTTCCCTAATATGGCCTTTAAAAAAAATTAAAAATATTTGCTAGTGACTATCTGGCAAGTAATGCAAGGTAAACAGCCATTTCTAACTCATCTTGCTGTACATTTTAATTAATGAGGTTGTGCCAGGCAGATGAGGGTCTGGAAAAAATTAACACTTGCATGAAAAATACGTAGTCTATTAGCTTTAAGATGAAGAAATAACAATTAGATTTGGTTCATATTTTTCTGTAATAAACAGAAAATTTTATTCTATATGTTTAAATTTAAGCCTGTTTCTTTTCCATCTCTTACCTTCTGCTCTTATTCATACAAATGCAAATAGATAGTAACTTCAGTGGAGAGAGGGTGATAGGTAAGAATCTGCCTGCATTTAGTAAACTTGCATACACTTCCTAACACATTTAAACAAATGAATACATTATATATGTCAACAAAAGAAGTCTATTGCACTTCAGACAAATAAAATGCTAAGTACTCGAAGTAAAAAATTTCAAAATGGCACCTTCAAAAGGCTATGACCAATTTTATGCAATCTTTAACTTTACCAAGCACAAAAGAGAATTATTTATTTTTTAAAAAACCTGCAAATTTTTATAAGCTGTCAGTAATCTTCTCCTTACTTTTCTTTAAAGTTGATCTGTTTAATTGATGTAACTAAATATGAAAAATTCTTTTAAAATTACGGAAAAAAAACATGGTTGTTTTGAACTGTATGTGGAGTTTTTAGCATTACAGGGCAACATGGCAGAGGCTTTTCACAGAAATTTATTTTAATGCTTATGTATTATTTATTATTATTATTATTATTATTACTACTACTACTGCAAACATTTTACCAACTAAAACAAAAATGAATGTACATAAATACATAGCAAGTATATAAATAACCATTCAATGAAGAGTCTATATGATTTAATCCTGGGACCAGTATAATTTTCTCATGGCACTTGCTAAATATTATAAACACTCCCTGAGCTCAAAAAGAGAGCGTTGTTTAAATAAACCATATGTTATTTCTGTAAAATAACAACAAAATAGCATGTAAAAGCACCTAACAGCAAGCTTTCTAAATTTTATTTAAGATTGGGAAGGGATTTAGAGAAGCATGGAGAAATATGTATAAATACTTGATTGGAGGGTAAAGAAGGTGGACAAAACTCTTCTCTGTTCTATTCAGTGACAGGGCAAGAGGCAATGGGCACAAACTGAAATACAAGAAAGTCCATTTAAAGGAATCTTCCAGTGCTCAACCAATCTTCCACTGTAAGATTGGTTGAGCACTGGAAGAGGTTGCTCAGGAACATGTCAGTTAGTCCTCATCCTTGAAGATACTCAAAACCCAACTGAACATGTTCCTGAGCAAGCTGATCTAGGGGAACCTGCTTTCAGCATGAGGAGATTGAACTACAGAATCTCCATAGAAATTCTTGGGCTTGTAGATGTTGTGCATTTTTGCTCTCTGCCTCCAAAAAGAGAAGTTTTACTGAAGGATTTAGGGAGAGATTTTCTGAAGCATTAATTTGTTTCCACTTTTCACCATTTACCTCACCAATGTAATGTGGCTAATCTACAATAAGGAAATATATGCAATTATAGTCACAAACCCATCCGCTGATGACAGCAGCTCTGCAGTGTAACTTTCTCATGCTAATTAATGTAACACTAATTTAATTGGTTTTGTACACGACTGAATTTCTTTTTCTCCACTTTAAATATCATTCTTTCAATACCTTTTTTTCTACCATGACTTTAGTAAAGGAAACAAAGGAATATCCAACTGCACTCACCATAATGAGCATCATGAAACATCACAGCATGTTTTAGCAGAGATATTCTACTGCAATAACATCTGATATTCTAAAATCACACTTTTAATTTAACTTTAAATATATATTTTTAAAAAGAAAGTAACCATGACAACAACAAAAAATCCCTTAAAACGTCAGGCAATTTCAGAGAATTCTGAAAAGGCTGCTTTAGCATTTCCAGGTGGAAAAAGCCTTTTAGCATTTCTGGTGGAAAAAGATCTTTGTGATATTCATGATCCACTAAGTGCTGAAGCTGAGAAAACCTTCTGGTGAAATATCATCACATTTCTGCCTTTTATAGAATTCTCCAAGTGATCTCAGTGGCCATTGTCAGAGATATTATATTGTTCGCTATGGACATAACATTGGATGTGCTGCAGTCTTTATGTCTCTCATAACTGATTTATCATTTTAAGCCAAACAGCTTATGTCTTTTATTGATAAAGTCTTAAATATCTATTCTATCTTTACAGTACTCTGTTCAACTATTTTCCAAACATTTAGTTTTCAGTTCCTGGTTTGATCTTAGTGTTTGCTGAAAACAAATTCTTAATATACTAGCTTACTGGAAAAAATAATTAAATTAATAATATATTTTCTTAAGACCTCTGCCAGCTATCTTTTCTGATCCTAAAGATTAAAAGGATAGTTGAGTATGTAGACAGGCTCTGAAAGTCCATATAGTTTCACACCTTACTGATGGCAGAATGAACTTACACAGGTCCCCAGCTGCGATAAAGGGATTCATCATGTAAAAAATGATTTGAAACGGGATGCGTATGGACAGGCTGTGAATAAGAGTCTTATCACTATCATTTATGTTCATATTTGTAACATCAAAGGGAACCTAGAAATTTTCCAAGGGAACAGCACAGCACAGCACAGTAAAGGAGCCATTCCTGAATAAAACATTGAATTGGAATTATTTTGTAACTCCTAAGAGGAATTAACACTCTTAATTATCCAGATAAATAAAAGTATGGAAAAAATTATTTATTCATGATTATGTAACTTAAAAAGCAGGAAATATTAAGGTCAAAAATCCTGAGATTATTGCAAAAATAAATCTAGACATTTTTAAGCACACAAAACTGCTTATTCCTAAATTACTCTTATTCTCAGGACAGCTTTATTCTGTGTCTGAGTTAAATTTTGTTTCTTGAAGTCAGTCATGAGAATGTAATTATATATAACTGTAGGGAAGAAAGTTTAAATGATATAGGATTTTTTTATCTGATTTGGAGATCAGATTTCATATGATCTATAACTTGTCAAGAGTAAAAAGAGGACTAATTACAGTCATAGCATTGAAACTGTGATGGTAAGAGACAGAAAATAAAACGTAATTCACTCTAAAGGACTATGCCTGAGATGCCAGCATACAACTTCTATCTTCCCCAATAAATTTTCTGTGCACAGGATAAAACAGACTATTATCCCTAATGATTAATTTCTTACTATAGTCCACAGACTAAAAGACATGGAAGAGGAGATGGGATGGATAAATCATTTTGTCTGGTTAGTAAAAATTTAATGTGTATTTGCATATCTAAATATATGATCCAATCACTGTAAGACTATGTCAAAAGCTTCCGTTTTAGTTCACACAGGTATCTGTAACAAGAAAACTGAAAATTCAAGGTCAGTTGTGAGGAATGACAAGTTTGATTAGACAAACTTTCAATTCAAAGTACTTCATATGTCTTTAATTCACCAAATTCACTCAAATAGTGCTATAAACAAAGCTGTTTCAAAGATCTGCTAGTCTTCTGCACTGTAGGCATAAGTATCCCATAAAATTCTCAGAGTAATGCTCTGTGTCTGTGGGCAATCTAGTAGTGTCTTTTAGTTTTACAATAATGTTTATTGATGAACAAAAAATGGCATATTAAAGGATCAACTAATATTTGAAATTGTGCTCCTGTAGCCCAAGAAATATGTCATTACTATGAGTAATAAAAGATACAGGCTTTTGCCATCATTGAAGCCTGAAGAATTGTGTAGACTTGCCTTGGCGTGAGCTAAGGTTAGGCTGTTTAAGCTGTCATAATAATTGCTTAAAGATTTGGTAAGGACTGAGTGTCTTGGGAGTTTGGTTATCTTCATGAATATGATATATGATAAATGTTTAAAAAATCTGTGCAGGGGATCAGTGAAGAAAGAGCAAGTAAGACTGCATTAGCAAATACATGGAAGTCACACTAAGCAGATCAAAGACAGAGAAGGAAGAAATCTCTCTCTATCAAACCTGCTGTCTCCCAGTGAAGAACATGTCATTACCAACTCTGGAACCCCAGATATCCATGTGGAGTAAGGTGGGTACCATCAGCCTCAGGACTTAGTCAGTTTAAGATTAAATATCCCAGGGAAAAAAAGGGTAAATAGAAAAAAAAGGGGTTTTTGTGTATGACAGTAATAACCTTTGCTGAAAGGAGCATTAGTTCATTAATTATATAATTAGCATTAGTTTTATAGTAAGTTCATTGATACTCATGTAAGGCCATCCTCTTTTACCCACAGTATAATTTTGAATGCAATATTATATGTAGGAAATAGAAGCAGTGTATCAATGCTGAATGTTGTCATTCAGCACATTGGATTACCTCAGGTAAAATCTTTACCTAATAAGATTTTGTTTATGAGCCTGTTGGCATTATTCTTCCTTTTGATTCAGAGCTATATTAGAAGTTTATCACTAAACACTCAGTCAGAAACATACTTATCTAGAAGTATGACGATAAAACCCTAACCCCCCCACATCTCCTCCTTAACTCCTTGTGTATAAACAGCTTATTAGTCTTTTCTTTGCATCTTTGCACGGTCTGGTTTTTGGTAGCAGGGAGGCCATAGAGGTGGCTCCTGCGAGAAGCTTCTGGAAGCTTCCACCATGTCCAGCAGAGCCAATCTCTGATGGCTCTGTAGCCAGACATGCTGCTGGCCAGAACTGGGCCAGTGAGAGAGATTGGTAACACCTTTATGATAACATATTTAAGAAGAAAATCAAAACAAAAGGGAACACAGTTTTTCTTCTAGTCAGAGAAGAGGAGGAGGTGTGAACATGTGAGGGAAAACAACACGGCAGCACCAAGGTCAGTGAAGGAGGAGGGGCAGGAGGTGCTCCAGGCACCAGGGCTGAGGTTCCTCTGCAGGCTGTGGTGAAGCAGCTGTGCCCCTGCAGCCCCGGGGATCCACGGGGGATGCAGAGATCCACCCACAGCCCCTGGGGATCCACGGGGGATGCAGAGATCCCACCACAGCCCCTGGGGATCCACGGGGGATGCAGAGATCCCCCCACAGCCCCTGGGCATCCACGGGGGATGCAGAGATCCACCCACAGCCCCTGGGGATCCATGGGGGATGCAGAGATCCCCCCACAGCCCCTGGGGATCCATGGGGGATGCAGAGATCCACTCACAGCCCATGGGGAGGTGCCCGTGCCGGGGCAGGTGGATGCCCAGAGGAGGCTGTGATCCAGTGGGAGACCAGTGGGGAGAGAGGGCCCAGCTTTCAGGTTGGAGCAGCCTGTCCTTGGAGGAAAGAGAGACCCATGTCGCAGCAGTTTTGGGAGGACTCTATGCCCGTGGGGGAAATTCCTGTTGCAGCAGGTGCGGTGTGGCCGCTGCTCCTGAGAGTGGACCCCAACTGGAGAAGTTCATGGAGAACAGTCTCCCGTGGTAGGGACCCGCGGCCTCACAGGGGAAGACTCCTTTCCCTGAGCAGCAGAAGAGAATCTCGGTGATGAAGAGACCAAACCCCCATGGCCTGTCTCCCTGTGCTGGTGGTGGGAAGGAGATAGGGGCGGGGGAAAGTGTTCCAAGAGCTTATTTTACTTCTCATTATCCTTATCTGTTTCTGGTAGCAATAAATTCACTTTACAACTTCAAGTTGAGCCTGTTTTGCCCTTGAAGGGTTTTTCTCATGGTCCTTATCTCAACTCATCAATCCTTCAATAATTTTTTTTTTATTTCCTCTGCCCATCTGTGGCAGGGGAGTGTGAGCGAGCAACTCTCGTGGGTGCCTGGCATTGGGCCAATGTCAAACCATCACAGTAACTATTAATATATTAATATTTTCTTTGATTAAAATAATCAGCTTTTTTGATAATTCACCTTTATTATCCTGATTCAACTTTGTATTGGTGTATATTGTCAAAAGATGTCACCCAAAGGTAAACTACATTCATACTGGATACTTTCCTGAATTTGTATGCACTATGTTAAACACATTTGAAAATATAAACATAAATAAGTAGTAATTAATATTTACCCAAGTTATTTTTCTTGAAGTTCAGTGTAAATCAGTGCTTGTCTTTCAGTACTTTAGTATAAGGTCTGATATTTAGCAAGAGTTATTCCAATTATTTAAATAGATTGATAATGTGGTCTGTGGTTCTATTGTCCCTGTGTATTATATGTATCTTTATTGCATGGGTTTGATTCTAATCCACATTTGGAATGTTTTTTATAAGACTACAGGGTCATAGGGATGGAAAGAAAATGATAGAAGCCCTACAGCTTAGCAGTTGTTTGCTTTTTCTTTTTTCTCAAGTTTAGCAAAAAGCTTATTCAGATTGATTTGGAGCTTTTTGTGAATATTTACAGCTTACTGATCCTGTTCTCTTCTCTTTTGCACTCTCCAAGGGTGCTTTATGCTTACTTTTTTAATTGACAAGGTGACTATATTTAATTAACAAGGTTCTTTGATTCTGTTAGTCTTACAATTTGCAGTTAGTAATATGTTTGCTTCTCTTTGGAGACTCAATATTTAGTGTTAAATTAATGAAGACTAAAGACCTACTGATGACAATAATTATTGCTTATTTAAGAACATATGCAAGTAAGTAATCTTTAAATTCTTGTTCTAATTTCAGCCCAGAATGTGAGGGGGCAGAGCCTGGAGATGTGTGGGCGTGTTTAGGTTGTTATTCTATACCACATGCATCATTGCTGGGGTGCGTAGGGGATTCTCACTTCTGAGAAGTGGTCCACAGCCATTTTGTCCTTTTCCAGGGAGCAAGCAGCCAATGGAGCAGTGGAGTAGTGCTGGTCCTGACTGAAGGGTTTGTCTGCAATTGTTTTTCATTGTCTCAGGCTTGGGGGAAAAAAAAAATGTGTGCATGGAAGGTCCAGGGTCCACTTTGTTCTTTGTTTGACCAGCTGTGGTCATGTCAAGTTGCACTTGGTGAGCCTTTTGCATGTAATCACTCTTTTTCATACATTGTTGTTATTTGCATTGTTGCTGTTACTGTTTGTTTTCTTATCTCCTTGCTGTTTCTAGTAAATTGTTATCTCAAGCCATAATATCTCTGCTTCATAAAATCTCTGCCTTATAATATCTCTGTCTTTTGTCTCTCTCACCTAAAGGGGTAGAAAGAGGGCTTAATTTCCAGCTGGGCATTTTTGTAAACTCATTATATTTATTATCTAATGTATTTTTCTTTTATCTAAGTTATAGGTCATATAGCAGGCCAGACACTAGCACGTATGTGCAGGTCTTTAGTGCATTTCAGTGAGAGCAATAGAGAAACTTAATATTTATGCTGTTTTGTTACAGGTGGCAGACTATATTGGCCTTTGCAAAAGAAAGTAAAAAAATAAAGAAAAGGGGGGAGGATGATCTTTGGCTGACAGTATATCACTGAACTTTGATTGAGTGGCAATTTGAATTATTTAATGACAGAGTGAGTATTTGGATTTATATTCTTCAATTAAATTTTGCAGTTGCATTAATTGGCATGTCCTGTACATACTTAATTGTCTTCTCCCTGCACTTAGACAATTAAAAGTTTGATTTTGATATGTAATATATCGGAGGCTAGGTTTGAAACTGAAGCAGCAGTAAATAATACGATACATTTTTTGAGCTTTTCTCTGCAATTCTAAAAATATTTAATCAAATATCAAGCTTAGTGGACTGGATTAATTTTTGTTATAGTTATCTGGAGAAAGTATCCCTTTATAGGATAGCATGAAAGAAGTCTTCTAAAGTTTGATTTAATATTTATTAATTTTTGCTTCTTAAAAATAAATTATTTCTACTTACTATTCATGATTGGCAATAGTTATAAGAATCATTAAAAGTAGATCTTTCAGCAAGATCATTTCAAGTCCTACTCATAATATAGTAAATTAAATAGATTTTTTTATAAAATCAGGTTATTTTTTTCTTTGCCAGGTGCAATTGTGACTTGGTTGAGATATTCTGCAAGCGTCTTTGAATTTCTGCTCAATGTTTCATCTGTAGATTTAAAAACAAAAAACCCACCCAATTTTTCAGTTTGAGTTTTACATTTTTGTTTAAGAACATCTTTTTCTTCAGCCTAGAATGAACATATTGTTCCTACTCAGTATCTTTTTAGTAGTAGAAATTTAATTTTATGTTACCCACTGTTGTTAAAGATATTAATAGGAATATTTGGAAATTTAAATTCTGGACTCAAATGTAGCAGACAAACAGCTATGTACAGGGCTATGAAAGTGAATCAGTGAATTACAAGAGAAAATTTTATCCTTCCCAAAGGAAAATGATGCTGAAATTTACTTTGTAATGTACATTTGAACACCAAAGGAAGTTATTGACTTTGCTGGTCACTTTTCATTTAGCTGATACTACTGTAAATGCATTGATTCCAAGAAAGCTAATTCTGACACTCCTAATTTTACAAAATATGGTAAACCAGCAATTTTACCAAGACAATGAACTAATACTGTGAAAATGTTTCCTTATAATCTGATTTTTATTCTACAATTTTATCCTCTCTCTCAGCTCTTTCATTTGTTTCTCCTTCAGTTAGTTTTATTTTTTTTGAGAACTGGTTTTAATACGCTTTGTTCTTATAGCAACTTTATTATGACTCACAAATACAAAAAAATGGAATAATGTTTTCTAACCTGTATTCCTGACTTTGACCTTTCAATTCAGAATCTAGAAGTTAAAAAAAGTTAACTTTTGCTAGAAGTTACAAGTCTTCTACATAATGATTAGAGACAATGACATCAGAGTTTTACTCATACTAGGTGAAGTGACTGCTCAGAAGAATGAATTTTTTAACTATATAAATCACTGCTCACAAATGCTCAAACAGTGATTTGCTACTTGGTTTTCCTGTATGCACATTAGGGAAGATATTCTATAATGTTAATATTTTTTAATTTCTACTTGATTTATTTTCCATTACCTTGAATTATTATTTTATTTTGCTTTTCCAGTCCCACTGCATGTTGGTTTCCCAGTATAGAAGAATGATTACTGTAACAGATTTCTATTTGCTCTAGAACTAGAAAATTTGGGTTAAAAACTTGAACACATAATAAACTTTTTCATGTTTGGTATTTAATGTTTTTACACAATGAATAACTTATTGTCCTTTAAAGATTTTCCCCCCCTAGAGTTCCATTCTTTGCCAGTAGCAAAGGCTTCCCTCATTCTCTGTGATCCTGGGGAAGGAGAAAATGGTTCCGTATACTACCACAACTACCCAGAAATTATTCAAAGCATTTTATTCTCTCCTTTTAGAGAGCTCTTCAGAGAGAATATAATTTTCTCCAACCTTTTTGTTTTTTCTCTGTGAAAGCTGCCTTGCTTTGTGCAGCCAGGACTCAGTGCCATCAGCAGCCTGGGGCAGGGGCCAGGAGCAGTGGGGGCTCCTCAGGGGTCCCTTAGGGCAGAGCCTTACTCCAGCCAGGAGCACCAGGGCAGACCAAGCTCTTGGGAATCAGGCACATCCCTGGAGATGGGGAAAGGCTGGGATTTTGGGTCATGGACTGACTGGGAAGTGCTGGGGCTGTAGCTGAGGCTGGGCCACAAATTTCAATGTTAGCCAACACTCTTCATAAATAAATTAAATGTTCTGGGAAATGAACGAAAAAAGTTGTTCATAACAACTAGTCTAGATACACACATGAGGAATGTTATCTGTATCTTTTTGGTGTTCAATAGTTTCCATATTTGGACAGCTGTGCTCTTTGGTATTATTATATAACATCAAAAAATCATGTTCAAAAGATCTGGTATGGAGTTTTCCATAAATGAAGGATATTTCTGCTGATAGAAATTTCATCATGCCACCCTGCTTATGGAACCTGTGGACATGGGTCCCTTTGGGCATCAAAATAAGGAGTGAGGATGATTGAAATTTTTTACTTAAATAAATGTTCTGTTCAATCTAAATGAAATTCTTTACTGAAATGACTGTTCTGTTCAATCTAAACAATTCAGTACACTTAGTTCTGATAAAACACTTTTTGTGAGTTGTTTTCAAAGGCCAACAGGTTCTAGTCCTTTTTTTTAATGAAAAAACCCTGTACCCAGTAGTCACGTTCCACGAATCTGTCCATATAAAAGCAAGTCTTGTAGTGCAAACTACAAAGACGTATATCTGACTTTGCTCTGCCATCTTACAAATTGGCGGGTTCTACCACACGGCTGTTTATTCATGTGCATTAGCTAGAGGTAGAACATGAACAAAAAACTTAGCCTAGATGCCTCATTATTAGTTTTATAAACTGAATTTTACAAACACTGGCAGAAAAATACTGACAGAAAAACTAGCAAGTATGCGAGCGTTATTGATCCTCTAAGCTGTTTTCATGATCATATTGGACTATTTCAATTAAAAATAAATTAAAAAAATCCATATTAATTGATTCAACTTTTACACTTAAAAAATATATAAATTTGTTTCTGATAAACAGTTTTAACATGATAATTCTTGGATTGTGTCATTGGTTTGCTTTTTCATTATTAGTATTTATTGAGTTTTTCCCAGAGTATCTAGTTTTTGGACAGCAGGGGAAACCACTGGATTTCCTGGTATGGGAACACCTAAGGAACTTTTTAATGACAGTTAAACTTTCTTTTCACTTTGTTTCAGAGGAACTTGCAAATCCTTAGACAGAAACAAAAGAAGTGTTGAAATATGTACAGTATGTACAGTAAGCAAGGCAATCTTATTGTAAATTATATTTACAAGAGCTCATTTAAAATATAGTTTTTTTTAAGAATTTGTTTGTTTGTTTGTTTGTTTGTTTGTTTGTTTGTTTGTTTGGGTTTTTTGTGGTCTTCTGCCAAACTGTATCATCTGATTGGTTCATGCCTGAAAATTGTCAAAATAATAGAATTAACATTTGAATGAGAGATCAAGACTGCTACATATGTGAGGCCCAGTAGATGAGCAAGTAGCTATTTTCTTTCTATTCTGATAGCATTTTGTCCAGTATTTAATATGAGGTCTTTAAATTTTAAAGAATAAATGTTAGAGAACTAGTCTCTCTTACTTAAGACTTTAAGTACAGTCAGTTCAAACAGTCCCTAATATAAATATGTAGGTATGAAACAATGTTTGTGATGCAAACTCTGCAATACAATAGGAAAATTATGTATATGTAGGTGTCCTAATTAGCATTTCCTGCATGCCAACAATTTCAAAATATTCTCAAATGTATAAACAGTAAATTTTTATAACCAATTATCAGAAGCTTTAAGAATATTAAGAAAATTTATGTATATGCCTCTCTGAAGTCAGGGTTATTTGCACCAGAATTTTTAAAAGAGATTTACTTCTCAAATAGCAAAATTCATCAGAAAAAATTACTGAAAGAGTGCATAACGTACATTAACTAATTAACAGTTACTGTTTCATTTTGTCGTTCCATTGAAGATATGCACTACTATACCAAATTTTTACTCATTAGGTAATTTGGTAATGACAGTAAAATTCAGAATATGAACATTAATTAGAGAATTTTTCTGCAAGTAGAGGATTATTTTAAATTTATTTGTAAACAGCATACAATGAAACGTGTATAAAGTTAACCGGTGTTAAAAAACTCAACCTCACAATGACATATAAGGAAGCTGAAGCGTCTGCATCTGTTCAACACTGGAAAACAGAAGTCTGAGATGGGATCTTATTGTCATTCATTGTTACCTACTCTTATCTGATAGAAGGGTACAGAAAAGATAAGTTGCTCTTCTCAAGAGTGAACAGTGATAGGACAAGAGGCAACAAATACCAGAAAAAACACAGACAATTACAAAAAGGTATTAGAGAGTGGTCAAATGCTGGAAGAGGTTGCCCATAAAGATTATGGAGTCTCCATCCTTGGAGTTATTCCAAACTTGACTGGACACAGCTCTTTAGCAGCCTGCTTTAACATGGTCAGCTTTCAGCAAGGGGTTGGATAAAATGAGCTCTGGAGATCTATTCTAACCTAAAATATTCTACAATTTTAAAACTTTTAGTTCTAATAATTTTAACCTAAATTAAAGAAAAAATTATTTAAATATGAATCTGTTTAGCCACTAGTGTAGTGGTTACTACTGTTCTGGACTTTCGACAGGAGGAAGGACTTATAAAAATGAGTATAGTCATATTTGAGGAATTCAAGCAGTTTTCAGAACTGAGGTGGTTCTTATTCAATCCATGGGTAG
>JACBWW010001417.1:0-13468 GCA_020086605.1 Lanius collurio
GCTTTTTAAATAATTACACAGTAAGAATCCATCCAGATCAATTCTTAAATCTCAAACTGTCTGTTTTTCCTCATATTAACCATTCAAGAAGCTTCTTCTGCTGGATATCTGGTAAATCAATTCTCCTGATGAAATGCAAGGTTTCTTATCTCTATTTGTAAGCCATGATTTCATGTTCTGGCCTTTATTTTAATTTTTGACTCCCAATAAGTCCTGGAACCACCTTATTAGAAAACAGTGGAAAAACACCTGCAGCATTTTTATTCTGGTTCATTGGATCCAATGAATCTTGAGGAATGAGGCATCTCAGAAAGCTTCAGGTACCTGTGGCACAAGTACACAGATCTACAGCAGTGCTGGTGACCACTGCAAGTTATTGAGAGAAATGGGCACCTCTGGGCTGCAATTCCTGTTCTCCTGAACTCATCTCAATATTTCTTTTTGTTATCATCGTATTTTTATGTGCAATATACAGCCACAGGTGAGACAGTGAAACAGAGATCAAATAGAGAACCCCAGATTAAATAATAGATTTCCCCAGAGGGAAAAAAAAAATATATTGCTTCTGAAATAGCAGTGGAGAAACCTTGTCTTCAAGATGAGAAAAACCCACTGAATTAGAGAAAAGTGTGACCCATTTAAAAGGTCATCTAATCCTCCTTTTCTTCTAGCCAGGGTAAACTAAAGCTACATTGCTTTTTTACAGATGTTTCATTAATCTCTTCTTTAAAGCTTCCAAAGACAGGCATTTGAAAATTTCTGTTGCAATTTATCCTTTGTGCTTAACTATTCTTAGCAGAAAAATGCTGTCCCTGTAAATCTCCTTAGCAGTAATTTTAGCACATTGTCCTGCCCCAGCAGAGAGGGAGAACACTTCCCTTCTACCTCCTCCACAGAACATTTTAGGAATTTGAAAATCTTTAAGATACAACTTTCTTCTACTTTCTAGAGTAAAATACCTCTGTTTTTTGAAATATTCTTGATAGGTTACAGGTGTTATTCCACCATTTTTACTCTCACTGCCTTTGACTGTGGCTCCTTGAACTGCTCACTGCTTTGAAGTGAAATTTTATGGAGTTCTGCCGGTCTCTAGATGGTGCACAACGGAGCAGAAGGAGCACTTAGCTTATTTTAACATGTAATCCACTTGTTTTTACAACAGAGAAGGACAATAATAGAAATCACAGAATGGTTTGGGTTGGAAGGGACCTTAAAGACAATTTATCTCATTCCACCCCTCTGCCATGGGCAGGACACCTTCCACTAGACCAGAATGCTGCAAGCCCCATCCAACCTGGCCACGGACACTTCCAGGGGTGGGACAGTCACTAACAATGTTGATTTATGTTCAGCCATGATGTCCTACGGTGCCTGATCCTTTTCTGATGGAATTGTGTTTATTCTGCATTTGCTCCTGTGGAAATGTGGAGGACTTGGCTGTTGTTGGGGTACAGCAACAAACACAACTGAGATCATGGCAAATGCCCATTGGTTTGAAGGAGAAGAGTTCTGCTGAGGACCAAGAAAATTTTGAACAAAGTGATTGTTTGGCTTCCCCAAACGAGTCATTAAAGGTACAGTCTCTCACACCACAATAAAACCCCAGGGCTACAACAGGAAATAGATGGAGCTCCAGCAGGTACTGCAGGAACTGAGCCCTCCAGCCCAGGGCTGAGCTCCCTCCCTCAGTCAGGCTTCTTGGAGCCAGAGCAATTGAATCAGAGATGCAGCAAGGGGTTAATGTCCCTGCAAGATGACATAATGTTTCTGTTTGCTCTGAAAATTCCTCTCCTGTTTGGTGGTTCTACCAATGACTGAGGTTTATAAATGAGCTGGTGCTAAAAGCTGTAAGAGCAATGGGACTTGTAGCATCAGGAGCAGTTTGGTTCCAATGGCTCCTTGTCACACTCCCTAAAACCAGAAGAGTAGAAGCTTTATGGTTGAATGTGTGTGTCAATGATAGTGGCTTTATTCCACCCATAGCAGCAGCAGAAATCACCGACATTTAAAACAGAAACCTTTTATTTTTCAGGTCAAAAGCAAGGAAAGTAACTGATCCAAATCAATTTTCCTCTTCTGTCTTCAGCTTTTCCCTAATCCCTGAGGCAACGATGGCAAAAAACAGCTCAGGGAAGAAGGTTCGGATGTAAACTGCTGCTCTGGGGATGGGATTGGCCATCAGCACCTCCTGCTTCCTCCTGCTCACAGTGCGCAGCACTTCCTCTGCCACCTCCACGGGGTGCACCCCGTATGACACCTTCCTGAAAAAGACTGAATGAGAGAGGAGTGAGACAGACAGACAGACAGACAGGCAGGCAGGCAGGCAGGCAGGCAGACAGACAGGCAGGCAGGCAGGCAGACAGACAGACAGGCAGACAGACAGGCAGGCAGACAGACAGACAGGCAGACAGACAGGCAGACAGACAGACAGACAGGCAGGCAGGCNCAGACAGACAGACAGGCAGGCAGGCAGGCAGGCAGACAGACAGACAGGCAGGCAGTCAGGCAGACAGACAGACAGGCAGGCAGGCAGGCAGGCAGGCAGACAGACAGACAGACAGACAGACAGGCAGACAGACAGACAGGCAGACAGACAGACAGGCAGGCAGGCAGGCAGACAGGCAGGCAGGCAGACAGACAGGCAGGCAGACAGACAGACAGGCAGGCAGGCAGACAGACAGACAGACAGACAGACAGGCAGGCAGGCAGGCAGGCAGGCAGACAGACAGACAGGCAGGCAGGCAGGCAGACAGACAGACAGACAGACAGGCAGGCAGGCAGACAGACAGACAGGCAGGCAGGCAGGCAGGCCGGCCGGCAGGCAGACAGGCAGGCAGACAGACAGACAGACAGGCAGGCAGACAGACAGGCAGGCAGACAGGCAGGCAGACAGACAGACAGACAGACAGGCAGGCAGGCAGACAGACAGACAGACAGGCAGGCAGGCAGACAGGCAGGCAGGCAGATACCCTGAGGGAATGCTGTTCAAAGATACACAACTAATGCATCAGTAAAATCAGTTTAACTCCAACGCACCCTCGGTCCCTTCCCCACCCCGCTCTCCTCACCAGGATGTTTTGATAATGCTGAGGTAAAAGCCTTACAGTCCCTAAGAGAAGGAGCAACCTGAGGGCAGTGGAATTCTCCCTTTGGACCTTTCATGCCCTTCTCCACCTCCATTCCTGATGCCCTGGTGTATTTATTTTCTCACATAATGTTGCCTCACTCCATGTTCCTTCTCTTTTCACCAGGCTCATAATACCTCTCCAATATCTCTTTTCTTTTGCTCCTCATGCCTGTTCATCCTTCCTGTCATTTCCATTATTTTTCTTGCCATTTACCCTGGAAAAGCCTCCCTCCTGCTATATCTTCCTCATCTTCATCCACCCAAACTTACATTTCCAAATAGATGCCTCCCAGTTGCCTGCTGCTGGCTGGCGATGGTAGGAACAGATGAAGGTTGGATTCACAGTGCTGACAGAAATATCAAATTCCTCCATTTCAGCTCGAAGACAATCAAAAAAGCCTACAGCAGCATGCTTGGATGCAGCATCTCAAAGAAAAAAGCCCACAAATGCACGTTGAGATGTATGATTGCATGGAAGTAGGTGTATAATAAAACATCAATGTGTGGGAAAATGAGCATGGAATGATCAGCCAAAAGGCAAAACAACAGTGAATTATTTCACCCAGTGAAATTATCATATTAAAACAAGCAATAAGAAATTATCTATACAGGACAAATGTGCATGCAGTCTCCTGGATGGGTGAACCAGCACAAGTCTGCATTTCCCAGGCAGAAATAGCACATCCTGGCCTAGGGAATAACAAATCTATTATCTCTACAGTTGAAAAATGTCTTTGGTGAATGGAATTGTCCCTGAGATGAGTCCCCACACCTTGTGTTTCTGCAGTTTGTGACACATCCATAAAAAGCAGTGAAATACATGTCCACTGCTGGAATGCAGCACTCCTCACACTGATTTGGACATTGCCTTGAAGGAAAAATAGGAGATACTTTTAATGTTATAGTGAATTTTAAAGTAACTGAATGTCAAGGCTTTTAAATCTGCTTTAGTGTCTTTTCATTGAGAATAGCATGAATAAGATGATAGGATGTGAAAGCTGACCAACAAACAGAATGGGGTGTTCAGTGCAGCAGAGCTGCAAAGTGCTCCATCACCTTTATCTGACTCAGTTTACAGTGAAAATCAACCTGTGCATATCTAGACAATGGCAGGAGGGCTCTGGGAATGGAGAGATGCTTCTCCATGCATCATTTTGACATTCCTCCTTGTGGCAGTTTCATTTAATGTGACAGAAATACTGGTAGGGGCATTGTAAAAAAACTCTCTCTGTTGGCTCTTCTGCTTCTTATGGCTTTATACACATATAATGTATCTTGGCACAATTGTCTGCAGCCTGGATGGAAAGTATTCCTGATGTCACATCGATGTGTTGTTTCCTTTTTGAGCCTTTTGTGTAGTTCTTAAACTTCTTTTGAGAAGGGAGCCCAGAATAGCCCACTGTGTTCAAGATGTGGGCACTGTGTATTTATGCACAAATTTATAAAGACAGAAAGACGTTTTAATTTATTTACTCTACTGCTTTCCTTACAGTTTCTGCCACTGTAATTTGCTTTCATGGAACTCTAAGTCACAATTCTGAGGTCTCACAGACTTTTTAATTCAGAGCCAATCACTGACTTTCTGTCAAGTTAAAAATGTCTGTTTACATCTGTTCCAAGTTTAAAACGTCTATTTACATCTCTATATTTTCTGTCCACTAATTTCATATTTTATTAATGCAAAGACCTTCTGTCATAATTCAGAACAGCCCCATTTCCTTAGGAGCTTTGGATGAAAGACCTTGAAAATTTTCTGGAAAGCCAAGCAGAAAGCAATTCCTACATCTCCTTTTAAACTCCCACACCCAAATACATTCAGTGCATGGGGCTTCCTTCACAAAGCAATAGCTCTTATCTACTCATACTTTATATTTACACACTATTCTTCATGAAGGTTTCATCCAATATGCACAAATAGAGATTAGACACAGATTTGAACTGTACAATATATATTTATAGATATATATTTAAAATTTGCTGTCACATTTTTGATCATCTTATTCTCAAGTACCCCAGGCAGCAGCTACATTTCAAAGGCAGCATTTTAACTATTTCTAATTGAGTTCCAATGGGAAAAAAAATCAGCTAAATACTGTAGCAATACCAAATTTGGATGCAGATTAGCACTTTAATAACCTATTATGATTGTCATGGACTACTCACAACTTGTGCATTAGAATGTACATTTTTGCTATGTGTAACTTACAAGCTGCACGAAAGGGGATTCCTATTTTCCCTTGGATGCTATTAATTAGAACAATTTGGCCAGTTCTCCTTGAGATCATGTTAGGAAGAATGGCTGCAAAAAGAGAAATACAAGAAAAAGCCACATAAGTAAAAGAGCCGAGTGCATTTAGTGAAAAGGAGTGACAGCTGAAGTGTAAACAGCACAACTTCAGTGAAGGCTGTCTCAGTACTGCAAGCAAAAGTACCACAAAATCCAATAGGTGGAAATTGTCTTCTAGACTTCACCTGAATTCCACATGCAGAGCAGCTTGCAGTATTAACCCATTTAATTATCAATCTGCTTTAAGTGGTTACAGCAAAAAAAAAAAAGGAAAAATAATTAAAATACCTTTGGTTAATGTTATAGGTCCAAAATAGTTGGCATCCATTATCTTTTTATCCAGTTCCAGTGAAATGCTCTGCACTGCTCCCTTCACCTTCATACTTGCATTGTTGATCAGGATATCCACACAGCCGTAGCAATTGAGGATCTCCTTTGCTACGTCCTGAATGCAGTTTATGTCTGAGATGTCCAGGAGAATGAGCTTTGGGGCATAGGTCTGATAAAACAACAGACTCATTTCAATGGCACTTCTTAGATACAAACTGAATTTCTGCTTGCTTGTCTTGGAAATGAATTTACCTTGATACCTTGTTTTTATTGTTCTCACATTAACTTAAGATTTTTATATTAACTCACTGTAGAAAGAAGATAGCACTGAGAGATGGGTTTGTTCAGCCTGGAGAAGGCTCTGGGGGACTTTAATGCTCCTTCCAGGGCCTAAAGGGGCTGGGGAGGGACTTGAGACAAGGGATGGAGGGACAGGACCCAGGGAATGGCTTCCCAGTGCCAGAGGGCAGGGCTGGATGGGATATTGGGCAGGAATTGTTCCCTGGGAGGGTGGGCAGGGGCTGGCACAGGGTGCCCAGAGCAGCTGTGGCTGCCCCTGGATCCCTGGCAGTGCCCAAGGCCAGGCTGGACATTGGGGCTGGGAGCAGCCTGGGACAGTGGGAGGTGTCCCTGCCAGGGCAGGGGTGGCACTGGGTGGTGTTTAAGGTCCCTTCCAGTCCAACCCATTCTGTGATTCTGTGATTCATTCAGTGATTCTGTGATTGATTCTGGGATTCTGTGATTGATTCTGGGATTCTGTGATTAATTCTGGGATTCTGTGATTGATTCTGTGATTCTGGGATTGATTCTGGGATTCTGTGATTGGTTCTGGGATTCTGTGATTGATTCTGTGATTCTGGGATTGATTCTGGGATTCTGGGATTGATTCTGGGATTCTGTGATAATGGCTATTCCCAGACACTGAACTTCCCATGAAGCAGAACACCACAGCAAGGGTCAGCTGGCCCAGCTCCTCAGGGGTCTTGTCTCTCTTGTAATCAGTGGAGACAGAAAACTGACACAAGGGTGACTCCCACCAGTTCAAGTCGTGGTCTTTGTGGGAACAGCCCTTTGCTGACAAAGAGACCAGGGTACAGTGCTCTGACAGACAAGCTACATAAACATGGGGACAGATGGAAGGTAGGAATGTTTTGCTATAGCTTATCCAAATGGAGTTTACATTTGCATGATTTCTGCAAAAACAGATTTTATCAGCTGTGAGACAGAGGAATGAATTTGAAGATTTTCTCTTACTGTACTACTTAAACAATGCAATGCAGAACCTTTAGTCAGACTCAATAATTTTTTCTAGTTGAATCTTTGCAGTCTGACATGAACACACTACCTTTGTGGTTATTTGTGCAGATGAATGAAGCTCACTGCAAAGAAAACTCCACAAATATTAGCTGGTGTGATGAGCAGTAGCTGTAAAATGTTTGTGATGCCTTCAGGAACCTGTGCCCTGTTGGTCTCAGAAGGGAAGTGTTCCTGTGAGCCCAACAGTCCTGCCTGCTCTCAGGGGACACAGCCAGTGGCCATGAGGAAAAACAGGGTTATTTTTGTACTCCCAATCCCTTCTACCTGGGACTTTTCCCCAAATTGTGGAGGAGCTCAAAATTACCTTGGTCTTTAGACTCATCTCCCACTCCTTAAGCACTCCAATTATATGAAAAACTGAGGGCATTTCCTGCCATGAAATGAAGCACTTGGATCCCTCACACCCAAATTATCAGGCAGATTCCTCTGCTGGGGATTTCTAGCTGGGTGGCTTGTTCAGATCCCAGGAGCACTCAGATGCTTTGCAGGATTAGCTCAAGAGAGCAGGATTTTGGCACCCTGCTCTAAGGACCTTCAGAGGGGTTTTTCTCTGTCTCTCTGGACTGTTTGTTGTATTTCCTTGGTGACCAAAGCCACCACTGACAGAAACCACATTTCTTCTCCATTTTTTTACTGGATCTGAAAGGACATTGAGTACCCAGGCAAGGTTTATCCCAGGCCAGGAACACATACCATGCTGGGGTCTGCCACACTAATTAGGGCATCATACAAGGCCTCCAACTTCTCCCATGTCCTGCCACACAACACAAGCCTTGCTCCTCCTGCATGAAACACACGAGAGCATTCTAGGAAAGAAACACATCCAGAGGAAATAATTACAATAATGACAAATTGATTTTGTTTATTTTGCTTGAAATGGGAGGCTGGTTTTGCTAAAGATGTTGAATCCATGCTTTAAAATTCGTTAAGTTCAAAATAATATGAAAAAAACCAGAAAGCATTGAGTTGTGGTGCTACATAGGTGAGGAAAAAGTTAAATTTAATGGGATGGTATAATGCATGGTTAATGGTACAACATAATGCCACTGTTTAGTAAAGGGATTTATTAAAAATTCCTTAAGAAAAGAACACTATATCAGTTAATAGATGATGAGAATGAGTTAGAAAAATTTTTCTGCATATCCTTCCCAGACACACTTGCTACAAATAAAACTACACATAAAAATACACCTAAGGTGGTTACAATCCAAACTGCATCTTTTGCAAACCTTCATGTCTGCTGCACTATAAAGAAACCAGCCAGGCCCAGCAGGCAGCACCAGCTCTCTCTGTGCTGCCTGCAGGAAACTCCTGGCAACACAAAACTCATCCACAGCTTTGAAACAGAGCAATAAACTCCAAGTGGCCCACTGGTGAAGCAGCCATGAGACAGCCCTTTCTCCCACAGACCCTCCCCTCCACATAATCCATCCCAAGACCTTTATCTCCTGAGGAAACCTCCCTGGCAGCCAGCAGAGGCATCAGGGACCAGCTTGTTCAGCTGCATCCCTGGTGCCTTCCTGAGAGAAGCACCAAAAAGAGGCATCAGGGACCAGCTTGTTCAGCTGCATCCCTGGTGCCTCCCTGAGAAAAACACCAAAAAGAGGCATCAGGGACCAGCTTGTTCAGATGCATCCCTGGTGCCTTCCTGAGAAAAGCACCAAAAAGTTTCTGGGGATGCTGGGCTGGCACTGCATTTTCCTCATTCAGATTTATTCTAAGCTGGGGGTTTACCCCAATTTAAGAGGGGTCTCAGAGGAGAATTCTTCTCCCTTTTTTACACAAGTGAGCTCTGATTGTGCACTTCTCAAAGTGGGGGGGACTCAACAGCAGGAAGTGGCAGAGTCACCCATCACCCCCTCTCAGCACTGGCTACGAGCCTGCAACCAACCCCTTTGTGCAGGTGTTCATGGGGATGTGGGACCAACTCGAGCCAAATTCTGAAACACAAGGCTGGGGCATCTTTAGGGATCCATTCTTGTAGTTTTGCAAACATGTGCAGCTGGAAGCTTTTATTTAAGCAATCTTTTTCAATCTTTTTAAGCAATTTACAACAGTAATTTTATGAATGCCTTCCATTTTCTTTTTCCTAGCATAGAAGGATTTTTAATTCAATGCCCAAAAGATTATTTGCCAGAACAGTTATAGCAGTATTTTCCTTATAAACAACAGTTGAGACAATCTGGTGAAAAAAAAAAAACAATGAGAAAAAGATTACTGTGTGAACAGCAATAAAAGTGAAAAGGGGAAACCAATGATGTTCTCCTCAGGAACTTCCCTGTATTTTCTGAGTTACAGCACTCAGAAGAAACAGGAACAGGTTTCAGTAACAACCATAAACCATTGAAAACATCTTCAATCATCACAGATTTGTTTCTCTTTTTTAACTTTGATGAATGTTGCCTTTAGTCTGGAAATTCTGGCATGCAGGGGAAGAATTTGGCTGTTTCCTTAGAGCCCACAGACACAGCAGCTGGCCACACAGCTGGTATTTTAAAGCTTTGAATGAATCCATGAGTGGACTGCAGAGTTAATTTTGCGTTATTTGGAATCATTCAAGCCTGCAAATAAATCCTGGTGTCAACCTGTGGGATACTGGTCATAGATAAATTTTGGATAATAAAAGTGCTTTGAGTTACCTCATTTTTCATCTATATGAAAAGGAGTGTGGGGGCACCACACACATACAATTGCCTTTCTAGCCTCAAGAGACAGGTGACAGCGAGTCACAGAAAATAAAAAAAATGAAAAAAAATAAGAAGGAAGGTTAATAAGGAAACGGAAACTAGGAGAATATTCCCCAGGGGTCATGCATTGCTGGAGAAAGACAGCTGGAGAAATGTTAAATTAGAAATTTTCTTTATTCTTGGAGGATTCCAAGATTTGGCTTGAAGCCAAAAAAATCCAGCACTGATGATATTTCTGCTCCAAGTGAGATTTTTAGAAATTTCTAGAAACCCAGACACCATACAATTCTACAATACCTCCAATCTCAGTGGAACCACTCTAAGCCATGCCTCTCCAAACTAAATTTGCAATAGAACTGTCCTGGTTCTGGCCAGAACAGGGTTAACTTTTGCAGCAGCCAGAAGGGGCACGGTCAGGACCCCAGGGTTATCCAACCCCACCTCAGAGGGGGCTCACAGAATCCCAGAACCTCCTGGGATGGAAGGGACCCCCAGGGATCCTGGAGCCCAGCTCCCAGGTGAGCAGAGCTGTTTACAGGCAGCAGGAACTGCTGGAGTCTCCAAGGGCTGAAAAGGAACATGCAAAAAACAAGATGAGCCCTGTTTTTATGCAGCTACCCAGCCTATGTAATGGGATCTTACAGTAGCAACATGCTAAAAATAGCACTCAGTGTTCTTATAAATCCTCTCATTCCAGCTAATTAAATAAATACAAAGCTCTGCAGTTCCTTCGAGTTTACCAACAGTTCCTGTGGCTGAGCCTAAAAAATCTGCATTTAAAAATCACGGGGTTTGTTTATAAATATATTTATTAACTTCTGCTTCACCCAGCCAGTTGTGAACAGGTACAAGGCAATGTGTGCATGTTCTGTCACCCAGAGGGTCATCTCTGGCTGCTTCTGGTCTGTGGCACTGAGAAGAAATGAGAAAACTCACCCTTGCCTAGTCCAGAGATGGCATCCGTGATCACCACGACCTTGTTCTGCACAGCTGACTTGGACAAGAGCCACCTGACTGACTGGTAAATATAAATAATTCCACTGATCCCTAAGAGAAGCAATGGTAGAGCAAGCACAGAAAAGATCCCCATGTCTGTGGGAAACAGAAGACCACATGAGAGTGCAGTAATCATAACACACATACATTATTTTTCAATTAAAAAACTAAATTTTCATATATAGAAAATCCAGCAATCAGCATGCCAAAGCAGCAACTTGAAGTAGTAGGAAGGTTGTTTTCCAGTCACTGGCATAATATTATTTTGTAATAAACAGGGTAATATTGTTTCTTTGTTTTCCTCATCTTTGTATGGTCCAGGCAAATCTGGATTCCTTTCATGCAAAATCACCATATGGTGGCAAGACCATAATAGAATACACACACACACATATCTATATGCATATATATATATATATATATGTATGTATATTCTAGTATGCCTCAAGGCAAAACATAGGCTAAAAAAAACTCTGAACTTTTAATTACATCGCTATTATTAGGAAACAGAGAAAAAGTTTTTAATCCAAATTGCAGGTAAAACTCACAATAGAAGTCTTTTCTGTTCTAAAAGAGAGAGAAAATGCAATCACTTACTATGGCTATGAAGAGTGCAGATACAGACAGAGCATTCTGCTGTGCTTTTGTAAACTTTGTATTACAGGTTTAAATAAGATCCTTTAGCAGCTTCACAGAGAACTGATTTGTTGAGGCTGCTTGCCCTGAGAGTGGCTATGTATGGCCTGGTGACAGAGGCACTGCCAGAGTAAATATAGCCTGCTCAGGGCCATCTGCATGCCTGACCTCTCAGGCCCAGCAGCCCTCACACAGCACTCACACAGAAGTTCCCAGCACAGTATCCATCCACCTGCACAAAGAAGCCCCTCTCCTTCTGCCCTGTGTTCAGCTGCAGTTGTTCAAAATGCCTCAATTTCTTGTGATTTGCCTCCAAGTGACTTCACACATCAAAACATTCGTGTAAATGCTGCATCAATAGGTCTTCAAAATCAAGCAAAAGGCACCATAAAGAAGTTGCCACTTGAAATAGTCACAGCTCAGCAATATGAGTGATGTAGGAATGTGTCAGGAGAAGGTCTCTGAGCAAGCTGGCTGGGGAGTCAGTGCCTCACAGAGAGCTGCTGAGGCAGCTGTGCTGGAAAACAGACATCCTGTGCTCCCAGGGGCTGCAGGCTGCTGCCCACTCTTGGTGTCTGCAGGACAGATCCAGCTCTTTCCCAGCAACTTCAAGATCATACCAACTTAAGATAGGTGACCTATGTTTTACATTTTTACATTTACATCTGTTTTACATTCCCTGCAGAGATGTTACCTGTTCATAGAATCCCACAATCACAGTGCTTTGGCTTAGAAGGAACCTTAAATCTCATTCCACTCCCATGCCATGGGCAGGGACACCCCACTTGACCAGGCTGGTGCAAGCCCCTCCAATCCCCACCCAGATTCAAGGCTCCAAGCCTTGAACTCTTTGAGGGATGGGCAACCTGTGACAGTGCCTCACCAACCTCTGAGCAAAGAAGATGTTCCCAACATCCACCTGAATCCATCCTCTCTTGGTTTAACACGGTACCTCTTTGTCCTGTCACTATTTACCCATTTATGAAAAGCTTCTCTCCTTGTTTTTTATACCCCCCTTTCAAGTACTGCAAGGCAACAATGAGGTCTCCCCAGAGTTTTCTCTTCTCTAGGCTGAACGCCCCCAGCTGTCCCAGCCTGTCTCCAGAGCAGAGGGGCTCCAGCCCTCAGAAGATCTTCTGGACTCCAACAGGGCCACATCCTTTGTGTGCTACGAGCCTCAGACCTGGATGCCACATTGCAGGTGAGGTGTCACAAGGGCAGAGAAGCTGATTGTTAACCTACAGTCACTGCTCGACCTCTGGACTTCTAGGGAGAAGAATGGTTTACCATATATCATCCCTGTTCTGCTTCTTTAGAAAATGTATTACTGTCTTAAAACTGCAAGGTCTGAGAACCAATTCCTAGTTCTGTTTGTGCTGTGTAACTGGTCACCTAAACTCTAATTTTCATCTTCAGTGAGACTGCAATTCTACAAACGAGAGAGTCGTTGGAGATTTCTAACAAAGAACAAGGACTTCATGGTTAGTTTTGCAGGTACCAGGACAGTGATCACTTTCAATGAGTGGAAAGGGATAGATGATTATTTAAGTGGGTGAAGGAGGGGACTTTCAGACCTATTTTGTAAACTTAACTTGCTCTAGAAGCTAATGACTTCAAGAACCAAGATGTGTACTCCTGCCTCTGAAAGCTGAAGTTGCCTGCCAGAGAACCCAAGGCTTAAGATTTCCAAACCTCAGAATTCTATAATGTGCCAACATTTGAAACACTGCATGCATTTCTAGCTAAAAAAGACACAAATTACAGGTATGAACAGATCCTGTTCATCAATGCAAAATGGTCTTGGTGTCCTGTAATGTGCATCAGTTTCTGCAAGTGAATGTAAAAACATTAAGTCATGCCAAGCCACCTGCAGCAAGAGAGAGGAAATCCAATTTTCCATCACTCCTAAAGCCCCAGCCATCTTCTCTTACTTTTAAAACATCAGCTTTTAATAAACAAATGTGCAGTTCCTATCAGCAACTGAGCTGGTTTGCTCTTTTTATGGAACATGATGTGTTGTTTGTTTAATTCATTCAGGGTTCTGGAAACATTTTTCCTGGAAAGTTGAAACATTAAAAAAAAAAAAAA
>JACBWW010001418.1:0-13452 GCA_020086605.1 Lanius collurio
GGTGCGTCCCGGGGCTCTCCCGGTGCGTCCCGGGGCTCTCCCGGTGCGTCCCGGGGTTCTCCCGGTGCGTCCCGGGGTTCTCCCGGTGCGTCCCGGGGCTCTCCCGGTGCGTCCCGGGGCTCTCCCGGCACCGAGTGGCCACGGGGGGAGCGCGGAGCCGCCGTCCTGCTCGCGCCGCCAGGGGGCGCTCAGGGCCCCGGCCTGCCCGCCGGGCTGTACCATCTCCCCGCAGTGGGGGGGGACGAAGCAGGTGACGCGCTACGAGCTTTGGCGCTCCGCGACACCACAGCGGGTGACACCTGGAGAAGGGTGACGGCAACAGCGGGTGACAAGGACAGCGGGTGACAACGACGGCGGGTGACAACGAAGGCGGGTGACAACGACGGCGGGTGACAACGACGGCGGCCTCGGCTTATAGGGAAATCTGGAGCCCTCCTGCGGCGGGCGATGCCTCGGCCCTCCCCGCGCGGCGCTCGGTGGTGCGGCCCCACTGCGGCCCTGGCGGCGCGGGCGGGGACGGCGTTGCACAGGGCCGGCTTTCCGTAGGGACTGCGGGCGGATTTTCGAGTGCGCCGGCTTTCCACAGGGACTGCGGGCGGATTTTCGAGTGCGCCGGCTTTCCACAGGGACTGCGGGCGGTGTTCGAGTGCGCCGGCTTTCCGTAGGGACTGCGGGCGGTGTTCCACAGGGCCGGCTTTCCGTAGGGACTGCGGGCGGTGTTCCACAGGGCCGGCTTTCCGTAGGGACTGCGGGCGGTGTTCCATAGGGCCGGCTTTCCGTAGGGACTGCGGGCGGTGTTCCACAGGGCCGGCTTTCCGTNGGACTGCGGGCGGTGTTCCACAGGGCCGGCTTTCCACAGGGACTGCGGGAGCCGCTCCCGCCCTCCGCCGCCCGGGCTCCCACACGTCGCCGCCGGTCCCCGGGAGGTGCCGGAGCCTTGCGCAGGTACGGGGTGGTGGGGAGGGCACGGCAGGGAACCCGGCTGAGGGGGCAGCGCTGTCCCCGTTCGGGTGCCCCAGGACAGAATCCCGGGATCCCAGAATGGCTAGGGTTGGAAGGAGATCACCCACTCCACCCCCTGCCAAGGCGCGGTCACCTGGAGCAGGTGACACGGGAGGGAATGTCTCCCGACAGGGAGATCCACAGCATTCCCAGGGAATGGGCACGGCCCCGAGGCTGCCAGAGCTCCAGGAGCGTTTGGACACCGTGCCAGGGATGCCCAGGCTGGGATTGTTGGGGTGTCCTGGGCAGGAACAGGAGCTGGACTGGATGATCCTGGTGGATGTTCCCCAACTCAGCATATTCCATGGTTCTCCCTCCCTGGGCAGCTGTTCCAGTGCTCCGCCACCTCCATGGAAGGAAGCTCTTCCTCATGTTGAAGTGGAATTTCTCGTTTTAATTTATGGCGACTGCTCTTCGTCCTGACCACTGAAAAGAGCCTGGCACCATCAGTGCTGGAAGTCGATGAGTAATTATTTACATCGGGATTTACTAATGAAGTTTGTGACCTGGGATTTGGGATATGTGCCTAAAGGTCACTGACAAGGGACTTTTGTTTGGCTTTTAAAGAATTTTTAATTATTATTTATTTTCCTGCTTTTGTGTCCAAGCGCAAACCTGATCTATTGGCCTAATTTAGATTATTGGATTTTATCAAACCTTGCTCACATGTGGCAGCTGAGGGGATGAAACATCAATCCACACTAAATCATTACTTCCATCCCTGCTTTTCTGTTTGGAAATCAACTATTTACCTGTCTTTTCACTGCAAAAATCCAAATTAAATGTCCCAAGACCTGATGTGTCCTGTCAGCAAACCAGCTCCCTGATTTTAAGTGGTCCAGACAAATCTCTTCTTCATGGAAGTGGCAGCAGCCCTGGCTTGGCAGGGAGCTGCTGGAATAATTTCCCAGCTCCTGCTTTGTTCTCAGGAGTATGAAACAATCCCATGATTAAGATCCTTCGATGAGATGAGGGAAATAAGGTTCCATTTCTTGCCCAGTGTTTGTATCAGATTACTCTTAGGTTTTGCTGACAGTATCTTGCAGCTTTTCCACTTTGTTGGGTTTCATGGGAGGATTGACTTTCTTTTTTTTAAAATCCTTGTTGGAACAAGAAGAGCTGGATCTCAGATAAATGTTATTCTCTGATTTCACTGTCTCTGCTGTGAGAAACACTGCAAACATCCTGATAAAAACAAAATTAAATCCTCTCTATAGCCAAACAAACCAACCCAACCAACCCAATCTGGCCTTGATGACATTGAGTGATAATTTTATTTTTCCATGGAGGTGCATCCAGGTTGGCTGGCACAGATTTATTGGCAATGCCTGAATCCTGCTCAGGGGACTGCAAAGGTGGCTTAAACCTGCCCTTAAAAACCTTTGTCCTTTTTGGATTCACCCAGCATTTTTCCAGTTTTGAGAGTTTCCTTCCAAAACCCTTCTATTGACGGAGTTACAGTTGTTTATTACAAAATGTTTAATGGTGTAAAGGATATGGAGGATGGCTTGGGTTTATATTTGTGTCCTAACAGCAGGAGTCTTTCAGAAATGTAAAATATTTTGTAACAGAGCTGTGATTTCTTTTCTGTATCAGTGATGCAGCAGGGATTGACCTAAACCTAAATCTAAGCATATTTAAAATATCCTAGATAAATATTTTTATGTTTCCTGACAGAAGTGGTGTCAGAGGTAGCAAAGGACACAAGGAAGGATTTTTAAGCAGGGAAAATCCACCCATGCTTGTTTCCCATTGTTCTAAAGCAGATGTATGTTGGATTTTCAACCTAAATGCTTTGCAAAACACAGGAAAATCAGGTCCGAACAGCTTATTTTTAAATATAAAAATATACAGATCCTTTTTGCTGGAATTCAGGAAGATTGTAATGCATGTCTTGGCGTTTTGGCACAACACCTTGGACTTGTACTTGAGCATCTGCTGCTGCCAAGTTGAGATCAGAGCTCTGAGAGCTCCTTCTGCTGTGGGCTGAGAGCCCTTTAGCAGCATTCCTCTGGAAGGCAGTATTTTGAGAGGGAATATTTCCCATTCCATGCTGCAGGCAACCCTGCAGAACACAGGTGAGGAACTGTGAGAGCCATTTCCAGCTCCCTGGCTCCTTGGCAGTGCTCAGAGTGAGACTTCAGAGTCCTTGCCTTTGTTATTGTGTGACATCCATGTGCACAAGAGGGAACAACACGTTCCAGAAATAGGAAAAAGGGACTGCAAAGCTTTTGGAAGAGCAGTGGGGAGTTACAGTCATGCCCAGGGAATTATTTTTAACTTTGTGTTGAAAGTTTGGTGCCCTGTTTATTGTGCTCTTTCAGTGCTTCTGCATATTTATTGTTGCCTCAAGTGGGCCAGAACTGAAATTTGGGTGATTTTTGTAACTCTTTGCCTGTTTTAATTTACCAGGAGGTTCCACCTTGCTATGAGAACCCAAGATGGATCCAGAAGAGCAAGATTTACTTGGGGATTACAGATACAGGAATTATTCTTCAGCAATTGAGAAAGCTTTGAGGAACTTTGAATCATCCAGTGAATGGGCAGATCTGATCTCTTCCCTTGGCAAACTCAATAAGGTACAGTGTGAGAGGAATATTTTGTTATGTGTTTGTGAGATTTGTATTGTTATTGAACTTTTCTGTCGCTTCCAGCACTTGGAAAAATTGAAAATTCACTCAAGAAAAAATAATGGAAGGAGCTAAGTCAGTATTTTTTTACATAAATGTGAGAAATTCTGGTGAAAGCAGCAGAGCTTTTCTGCAAATGGTATTTGCTGTCTTTATGCTGCTAAGTTAATTTAATTTTTGCATCAAAATGCTGCTACTCACTCTAGAGCAGCTAAAAAGCTTTTCTAGAAAACAGGAGGTGACAAGTTTTGGAATATTTTCTGAGTCAAAGCTTGTATTTAAAGGTCACATTTACTTGACTGTGCCCTCCCCTTAGATCTGGGGACATTTGGTGGTGTCTTTTGTATGACCATGGAGAGGGACAGACAGAAACACTGGTTTGGAACAGGAGCTCCACATTTTTGCCTTCATTGTTTCATCCTGTTTGCTGTTGAGTCAAGAGCCAGAGGCCTTCAAAATGCTTTTCTCAAAAGAGAAAATAGGAAACAATCAGAGTGAGAGGTGGCTTTGATCTTTTATCTAGATGAACACACTGAACTGATGAGCACCTACCTGAGGCCCTTATTGAGGTGCAGAATTGCCAAAAGATGTGGCAGCAGAGGAGAAACCAAGGGAAAAGCTTTCAGCTGATCCAGCTGTCCATCTGCTGTGGGATTTTATGGATTTAATCTTTTTAGGAGCTTAAGAATTGGTGGAGCAAATCATCCCCAGTGTTCATCCCTGTGTGTTATCTGAAAATCAGGATGGAGTGGCAGGGCAAGGGGTTGCCAAAAGGAAGACTGGGAAATAAGATGTCAGTAACTGCCCTGAACTCCTGGGATTACTTGGTCTCCTCCAGCCTCAAACAGAAATATTGTTGAGTTTTATCAGGGTTGGGGGAGAGTTTCTGAAAAACAGAAAAACCTCATTTTTCCTGTAGTCAGTGGGGGAGGTGGGTGAGCAGGAGGGAGGAGATCAGCAGGATACCAGAAAATTGGTTTTACTCACTGCACGTGGTTCTGTTAAAGATCCTGGGGGTCACTTTATGCAGGGATAACTGACATTAATCACACATGACACTGCTGAGAAAGGGAAGGACAAAACACAAGAAATCAAAAAGTTCAGAAGTTCTTTCCCAGAGCAGTGTGAAATCTGTTCTTGCCTCCATGGGTGTGATATTTTCTGAGGCTTTTTCTCCTGCAGGCACTATTGAGACACACAAAGACTCTCTTATTGCCACACAAAGCTCAGTGGCATCACCCTCCAGGTAATCCAAAGTCTGCAGAAAGCAAGACAGCCTCTTATTGCTTTAAAATGAGGTTAAAAAATGGAGGTTGGTGAAGAGAAAGAACTCTGCTACTCCTCTGTTGTTATTTGATGATCTTAAAAATCTCTTCCAACTGTTATGATTCTACTCAGAATAAACTGGAGGTTGTTTTTCAGCTTCTCTGTTGCTTCCACATCTCTAAATAATATTTCATGGGGACTTGTAGAACCAGGGAAGCAACATTTGAATGCTCAGCCAGAAGGGTCAGCTGGCAGATCTGGAGATATTTTATTTCATCATTTAATGGCCATGAGCTTTATCTGACTTGACACGACTTCAGCACAGACAGCTTCACCTTGAATTGCTTTTAGACAGGCAGAGGAATAAAAGGGTTTATTTTTTTTTTTTGTTTTGTGACTCATCTCTTGCTTAAAGTAGGTCAGATGAACGTTGTCCTAAAATTGTGTGTGTTCCTTATGGGTTTTATGGGGAGCCTGAGATGAGTTACTGCAGTTTTACCCGTGGGTTTGGCTGATTGTTGGGTCTCTGGGGGCAGGTGAGGTGAATTTCCCCTTTAAGGAACTGCAGGCACCAGGTGTGAGCATGAGGGAATGGGCAGAATTCACTCATTTATTTTACACCCCAAGTTGATAAGGGAAAGACCTTGGCAGGTAATTTTGAATCATGTTTGTGTAATATATCATTATGGGAAATGAGAAAGAGTGGTAAATGATATTTATAATAAGAATATAAGTGAGCAAACAGGTGGATGAAACAGGCAGTAAATAGGGGTGTTTTAAGGAAGCTTTCAGCTTCATTTTCAGTGAGAAATCACTTTCATACTTTGATAAAAGAGCTGCTGGGCTGGAGAAATGTGGCCTTTTAAACTTAGAAATAGGTGGTGGTTCAGTGTGGGTGGGTTTGACAGTGAAACAGGTGCTTTTAACATTGTTTTTATAGCCACAATGCTTGCCACTGTATTCAGAGTATAAACACATAGCAAACAAATAAAAAGTTCATGTAGTGGGAACTTCAGGCAATTAAGAGGCTAAAAATATGATGAATTCAGGAAAATCCAAATGCACCATTTGCATTAGGGTTTTTGATCCAGATTATAATCAGAAATGTTCCATAAATTTCAACTCTAGGTGTGGGTAAGTAGTAGATAAGTGGCACAATTTGCAAAATGAAGAACTAAGGAGTAGAAAATAATGGATTCTACCTCCTGGTTTTATAAAGAAATTAGGAAAGGGGGGATTTTAAAAACTCTGAAATGTGTGGTGGGCAGGCCCTGGCACAGGGTGCCCAGAGCAGCTGTGGCTGCCCCTGGATCCCTGGCAGTGCCCAAGGTTGGACATTGGGGCTGGGAGCAGCCTGGCACAGTGGGAGGTGTCCCTGCCATGGCAAAGGTTGGAACAAAATGATATTTAAGGTTCCTCCCAACCCAATCCAATCTAGAATTTTAGTAGTATTTGCTCTGAGAACAGCACTTTCAAACTGTTTTTTATCCTTGGACATAACACATCTCTGTAAATCCAAGTTCTAATCTTTACTTTGCAATTTCAAAGTAAATTTTTTAAAAATCTTGCTTCCAACAGAAAATAAATCTGTGACTTTTTAGTTCTGAAGACTTTTCTTGCCTTAGAAACTTTGAGGTGAACCTGATCTCACCCAAATCCTTGTTCTGTTTGGAAGGAAAGGCAAAAGGAGCTCCAAAAGTCATTGCAGCTGCACATTCATTGTTGGAACAGCAACCCTGAGGGTCACAATCTGTCTGTTCTTGAGGGAGAGAAGAGGAGGATTCTTCTCAAGCAGGGATTTAATGAGTGCAGCCATTAATTAACCACTTGCTTCATGTGAAAACTCACATCCAGGGCTTTAAACCCAGCTGCTGGCTCAGCTTCAGACTTCTGCTGAAGACAAACTTTATTTCTATTTTTGAGAAGTTCCTTTATTTTTTTTTTCTCCAAACCCAATGGACAAATGCAATGTGCAGGATCAGGGATATTTTATACACCTCTTTTCCCTCTTTTTTGATAGAACTCCAGCTCCAACCACCTTTAAAATTAATTCTATTCATGATATTCATGCAGCTGGAAGTCTGCAATTTTATTTTTTTACTTGGAAAATGAATCAGTGGAAAATGGAATCACAGGTTCTCCTTCTCCCCCTCTCCTCACAACCAGTGTTGTTTAAACAAGAATTATGGTATCTCCTAATTGAAGGTAATCTTAGAAATTGATGCTGCCTTTTCCTGGAATTCTAGTAATGGAAATAAAATTATTTGCTTGATTTGCACAGGGTTTTTATCATTTTTTTAAACAGGTTTCTAGTGCAGAAGGAATTAAACCAGGAACTGAGGAAATGCAAATATTGCTCTGTGTGTGTGGTTTAATTTTAAGGCACAGGCACAAAAAATAGCAAGTTTTCCCTTTATAGACAATTCTGTACTTTTTATAGCCCCACTTCACAGAAATTCTGAGCATCCTCATGTGTTAGTGTTGCAAACAATGGTGTGGGATGGGATCTCAAGTTTATTCACCTCTCCCAGCCAAAGCTGTCATTTTAGCAATCCTGGATCCTGCTTCTGTGTTCTTTTTTTCGCTTGTGGAAGCTCAGGATATTTAAAAATCCATCTTCTCAACTTTGCCTGGCAGCTCAAGGAGATTATTTAGCATTTAGAAGCCTGTCTATTATCAAGTCACTCTTATTTCAGTGAACACTTTGAGATCCCTCTGCTAATTCCTGCCTTGCAAGCCTTTTGAAATCCTTGGATCTCTGCAATTCTGGGGAAGAACCTGAACCTTTCAGCAAAGCAGCGGCCAAAGGGCTACTGGGAGGGCTCTTGGGGCAACCACAGCCTTCTAAAAATTGGAGTGTGGTTTAAAATCCCTCAATCTGCTGGGAGATCAAGGATAACTGGGAATTTTTAGCAAGATGGGCTCTTGGGCAGGAATTGTTCCCTGGGAGGGTGGGCAGGCCCTGGCACAGGGTGCCCAGAGCAGCTGTGGCTGCCCCTGGATCCCTGGCAGTGCCCAAGGCCAGGTTGGACATTGGGGCTGGGAGCAGCCTGGCACAGTGGGAGGTGTCCCTGCCCATCCCTGGCTGATCTTTAATGTCCCTTCCAAACCATTCAGTGATTCTAAATATTCTGCTTGTCTATCCCTGATGTCTGGGGCAGGGAGTTCTTATTTCCTTCCAATCCTTGGGGGAGTTGGAGCCAAACCAGGCTCAGCATTTGCTGAGATGCTTTTATTTCTGTAGTGGATCTGATTCTCTGTGTTAAACAGTGAATGTTTCCATTTTCTGCCTGGCTGATATTTCAATTCAAACTGTTGGAATATTAAGATGGTATTTGCTCAGTCTGAACACTGAGAGGGAAAATATTTACCACTGGCCTATTTTTTTTTAATTAACTCCTTTTATATCTATAAATATACAGAGAGGGTGTGGGCAAACACATGCCAAGCTATATAAATAGAAAGTTTCAAAGTCCAGCTTTCCAGAAATCTTCAGAGTTCTTACAAGTATTAAGGATTTTAATGTGGAAATAATATTCCTCATGTAACACCTGAAGAAATGTCTCAAATATAAAAGGTATAAAAAGGGCAACTCCACAAATATAACCTGCTTTAGTTAAATATGTGCAATATTACTCTATTCTTGGATCCTGGTTTTTATTACCCATTAAAATGCAGCTCTGCCCATCCTGGGGAGGGAAGCAAGGAAACAAAGTGGCTCTAAGTGACATCTGTGTGTCTGCTGGCATGGGGTGACATTTCTGTTTGCTGTTGTTATAAACTCTCAGCCTTTTCCCTTCTCAAATAAATTTACTGCCAGCTGCTCTTACTAAAAGGAGATGGATTTTCTCTCCTCCCCTTCTGCTGAGGAGTGTTCAGGGTTGAGTGACCTGGTTTGGGTTTGTTCCAGGAAGGGTTATTCCACTTTCTGCTGGTTTTCCAAGCAGAATAGAAGAACCTCAAGTTAAAAATTATTACATAGGATAAGGCCATGACTTAACTTTAGGGAGAGACAAGAATTTGCCTGATCCTGAAAACCTCCCAGCTGTCCACGTGCTCTGGAACATCTGCTTGTGTTTGCAGACTGATCAAAGCCTGAAGTGCCCTTGACTTGCAACTTTTCTTTTTAATTGTCTCTGACTTGAAGAGAAAACTTATTTATTTCCCTGCTGAAATGCTCTGGTGGCTCAAGGAAAGGAGGAACCTCTCCCAAGAAGGGAGGTACAGTTTTTCCCAAAACCTGGCCCAGCAGCAAAACTTATTTAAGGATTTCCTGTCCTAAAGATCCTTTACTTGGACATCAATGCAGTGAATTATTCAACTTAGGGAATGTAGCCACACAGAATTCCAGATCAGAGGGGTTTGTCCCATTTAATCACATCTGCTTTGGTCGGAAGGTTTGTTATTTTTGTTTCACATATTAGGGAAAAAAAATCTTCCCTGTGAGGGAGGGGAGGCCCTGGAACCCCCCAGGGAGGTTGTGGATTCCTCATCCCTGGAGGTGTCCAAGGCCAGGTGGGACAGGACTTGGAGCAACCTGGGATAGTGGAAGGTGTTGGAACAAGATGATCCTGAATGTCCTTTCCAACCTAAACCACTCCATGATTCCATTCAGGACATGAGAACTTATGAGGAAAGATAAATCCTTAATTCTTTCTTTATTCCTTAAAAGCTGAGATTCTTTTCTTGTCACTTCCCTACTTCCCCTGGAGATGGGATAAGGATACCCTGTCCCAGTCCTGTTCTTTGACTTCCTTTTCCCTTCTCTAAGCAGAGCCAAACCAGGATTTTCTAAATTTTCCATGGCTGATTCTATATAAAAAATCAAATACAGAATTGTGCTGTTCCAGTGTAACAAAATGCAGTTAGGAGTGAAAACTCTTATCAACATTCCTCTCAACCTCTAACATTCAGTCATTATTTATTTTATATTTCCCATTCTAACTGTTTCTTCTCTCCTTTCTCCCCCAGGCTCTGCAGAGTAACCTGAAGTATTCTCTGCTGCCCAGAAAACTGATCATCAGTAAAAGATTATCCCAGTGCTTGCACCCAGCCCTGCCCAGTGGGGTGCACTTAAAGGCTTTAGAAACCTATGAAATAATCTTCAAAATCATTGGCACAAAATGGCTGGCCAAGGATTTATTCTTGTACAGGTAATTTAAATTTTTTCTAAGGCATAAAATGGCTGGCCAAGGATTTATTCTTGCACAAGTAATTTAAATATTTTTTCTAAGGCATAACCATCTCAATCTATTTTAATCAACTCATTTTTTTTTAATCTTTCTTTTGGATTCAAAGCTCTGGTTTGTTCCCTCTGCTGGCAAATGCAGCAATGTCAGTGAGACCTGTTCTCCTTGGGTTGTATGAGAAATATTTTCTCCCTCTCCAAAAGTCCCTCCTGCCTGGACTCCAGGCCTTTGTAATTGGGCTGCTGCCTGGCTTGGAAGAAGGATCAGAAATTTATGACAGGTAAGATTAATTATTCCATATTAATTGAAGCAATATCCAGTGTTTTGTTTTTATGAAATTTCTGTGAGATATCTACAGATGAAAGGGCTTCTGAAGGGAGATGAACTGTGGGACCTGGAAAGATGTTGAAGTCAAAAAACCCTTTCCCCTCTATTGTCATTCCAGGAGGAGAAGAGGAAAAGGAGGGTGAAAAATAGATGTGCTGAGAGAAAAGAATAAAAACTATTTCTTAAAGCTCCTCTGAACTCCTGAATAATTCACCTGACTCCCCAAACCACTGCTCTGGAGATAAATTCTATTTGAATACTTTAACATGAGAGAGCAGCTGAATTCATTCCAATATTTCTATATAACTTGACCAAAATATGGAGCAGGGAGTTAATGGGAACTGCAGATGAACTTCCAAGATCTGACCTCTGGTTTTATACCTTTTTCCCCCATTTTTGATGGCATCATTTTCCTCTTTGCCTTGAGCAAACAGGATCACACAGTACTGACCATATAGTTCATAAATCTTGTGAAGTATTTATGCTAGAATTCATTTAATGGGGTTTTTTTTGGTGAAATATAAATATCCATGAGGAAATTTTTCTTTTGTTTACTCATTGCAATGGTTCTGGTGCAAGAATATCTTGACAGAAGGTGTGTTAGGTTAATTTGCAGTTCTTTTTCATGAGAGGCTCTCCACTGAGTGTTTTCAGAACCTCCAATACTGAGGACTAAAATTAATCCATCTCCTGCTGTTCCTGAAAGTGAACAAAGTGCTGAGGTTGTGCTTCATCCTAGACACCATTTCCTGCTCTGAATATTCCTGAGTTTGTGCACTCACACACAGAAAATAGAAAAAGAAAACTGGTTTGGGGGAATTTGTTATAAAGAAATGGGAAAGAACATCACACTGGGAGGATGTTTCCTCTTCTGAGCTGGGCTTTTTCCTCTTTTCTCCATCTTGCATTCCTCACATGAGGTTTTAATTCCTCCTTTATGGTAAAATACAAAAGTATTCCATAGCAGGGAATGTGTCTCCAGTCACAGGACTTCCAGTGGGATGGCCTGGAATTCATTTCAGGGTGTCCTGTGTGCAAGGTGTTGTTTTATCTCATGGAATCATGGAATGGTTTGGGTTGGAAGGGACCTTAAAGCTTATCCAGATTATCCTATTCCAAGCCCTTCCAAGGCCAGGGACACCTTCCACTATCCCAGGTTGCTCCAAGTCCCATCCAGCTTGGCCTTGGACACTTCCAGGGATCCAGGGGATTTCACATCTCTTGTTTTTCTTCATCTAGTGTCTTAAAAATTAACCCTGTTGTTTTGAAAATAGAAATTTTTAGGATAACTTCCAGCTCCCAGGCTGATAAAATTTGCTTTCAGACTTCAGCATCTGCTGAAATTCCTTCCAATTTAGTATTTCACACCTCTGCCCATAAACATTTTGCAGTTGTTTGGTCAGAGCTAAATATTTGCAGATATTGCCTGAAGAAGTTTCCAGTGTATGAACAGAAATTTTGTTTTAGTGACAAAGAATTGAGTGGGTTTGATTGTTTTTGTACAATGAGATTGATCCATCATCACCTGGCCTGGGGGAAGCTTCCCTGCCCATGGCAGGGGGTAGAACAAGGTGGTTTTTAAGGTCCCTTCCAACCCAAACCATCCTGAGATTCAAATAAATCATCTCAACTCCATAGAATTACATTCCTGTGGTACAGAATCAGCTAACAGAGGGGTTTTCTCTCCTGTGGGGGGTTTGTGTGTACAGAACAGATGCTCTGCTGGTGAAGCTGTCCCTGCTGATGGGCCAGGAGGTGTTTTATGGGGCCCTGTGGGGCAGTGTCCTGGGCAGCCCCTCCATCAGGCTCCCTGCTTCCCTCTTCGTTGTCAGCCACATCAACAGAGAACTCTCTGGCAAACAGCAGAAATTCATGCTTGGCACTGATTATAAACTCACTGTAAGTTCATTTTCTACTCCATAATCCCAGCAGGTTGGGTTTTCTCTGGATTAAATTAGGATGCAGTTAAAAACATTTGGAGAAGAGAGGCTGAAAGGTGCAGGATATAAAATTGCTTAATACATTTAATTTGAAGAGCAGCTTTTCTGGTTACAATGTTTAATGTGCAGTTTCCAAAGTGTTTGCTATTCTGGAGTTTAGTGGGTTTTTATTTTTGCAGTAAAATGGAAATCTTCTGTAGGGAGTAATTCATGTCAAGTAATGGAATAAATGTAATGTTAATTGGAGTACTTTAATATCTGCATTTTGGGAGGTTTTACATCTTGTAACTCTGGGACATTTTGTTTTGTTATAAACCCAATATTAACAATTCTTTTAATAGCCACAAAAGTTTGTTTTAACTCATTTTGGGTGCAGGAGTTAAATTGTAATTTTCCTCTTATTTAAACAAAATATTGTTCATAGGTAGCCAGATTTTCTTCCTTTCCTTCCTGTGGTTATTTGGTTGTCATTTCAATGTTGTGTTTTCCTTTTACAGATAAAGTCTCTGTGTGTGTCAGTGCTGGATTCCAATGTCCTTGTGCAGAGGAACACTCTGGAAGCAATCCTCTTCTTTTTCCCATTTTACACAGCTCTGGTAAGTGGATTATTTTGGGGTTGTCCCATGGAAAGTGTGTCCTGTGCAAGCAGCCCAGCTCCCCACCTCTGTCATTGCCACATTTTGGATTTTGAGCCTTCACAATCAATGAATTTTGTGGTTTCTTGTGCCCCATCAATTCTAGGAGTGGAGGGATACTCTGCTGATTCTCAGTCTTTACAGCTTCCAAGGCTGAAGGTGTGATTTCACAGGGGCTTTTGGGGGATATTTGGGATGTGCTTGAACTATTCGGGCCTGAGAAACTCATGTGGAAAAAATATGGAATTTATTCAAGTAGGATTTTAGAATTTGGAATTGTCCACGTTGAGTTATTTCTGGTAAAGACCGGGGTAGGAAATATTACTTAAAACAGAAGTTGTTCCTGTTGTTTCCTCACTGACCTGTGGGACAGGCAGTGTTTTGGATGGAGGAAGGTTTTTAGGTCTTAAGGAGAAGAGAAGCTTTGGGCTGAGCTCAGGGTGGCCTTGCAGGGCCTGAAGGA
>JACBWW010001419.1:0-11423 GCA_020086605.1 Lanius collurio
GGAGGAGGAGCAGGAAGAGGAGGCACCCCAAGGTTCCACCACTGTCTGTATCTGCAGCCTCCCCCCAGCCCCAGGAGCATTGCCTCTTCCCCCATCCATCAGATAACCAGGGAGGGGGATCCACGATTTTTCTGGGGGTGAATCTTGGTGTTACTGAGGTTTATTGGGCTGCATGTTGGTGCTTTGGTTTTTTCTGGGGGCTGAATACTTTTTTTGAAGAGAGTTTTGTCTTAATCTTCATGTTTTTGAAATTTTGAGGCTTGGTCTTCATTTCGGGGGGCTTTTCAGGTGAATCTTGACATTTTGGAGGTTTTTACTGACACAAGATTCCCTATGGTGGAATTGGGCAGAAGGAAACCCCAGCCCCAGGTGCTCAATCCTTGTTTCCCCCAAACCAGGATTTTTCATTGCCAAGGCCGGATGGAGGAGGAGGAAAAGCCCCGGAGATGCCGCCCGAGGAGGGGCTGCAAACGCAGCCCCCAGAGATCGAAGGAGGAAAGAGCCCCCCTGTGCCGGGAAGGCGGCCGGAGATCCAGGCAGAGCTCGGAGCTGGGGGAGAAGCCTCAGGGTGGGGAGAAGCCCCACAAGTGTTTGGAATGTGGGAAGGGCTTCAGGTGGAAATCCTGGCTGAGGGTACACCAGATGATCCACACTGGGGAGAGGCCCTATGAGTGTGGGGAGTGTGGGAAGGGCTTCACCAGGAGCTCCACCCTGATCCAGCACCAGATGATCCACACTGGGGAGAGGCCCTATGAGTGTGGGGAGTGTGGGAAGGGCTTCACCAACAGCTCCAACCTGATCCAGCACCAGATGATCCACACTGGGGAGAGGCCTTATGAATGTGGGGAATGTGGGAAGGGCTTCACCAGCAGCTCCCTGCTGATCCGGCACCAGGTGATCCACACGGGGGAACGACCCTATGTTTGTAGGGAATGTGGGAAGAGCTTCAACCACAACTCCCCCCTATGGAGACACCAGCGCACCCACACTGGGGAGAGGCCCTACGAGTGTTCTGTGTGTGGGAAGAGGTTTGGGACCAGCTACCATCTCCTCAGACACCAGCGCATTCACACGGATGAGAGGCCCTTCCGCTGCCCCGACTGCGGGAAGGGCTTCAAGTGCAACTCCACCCTCGTCACCCACCGGCGCATCCACACCGGGGAGAGGCCCTACGAGTGTCCCCAGTGTGGGAAGGGCTTCTCCAGCAGTTCTAACTTGACCCAACACCAACGGAGTCACCGCTAAGGGAAGCCCTGCGAGTGCCCCGAGTGCGGGAAGAGCTTCGAGCGCTGCTCCAGCTCCATCCCCCGTGGGAGGATCGGTGTTGGATGATCCCCAGTGACCCCTGTTGGGCAGAGCCCTGGTGACCCCCGTTCCGGGTGATCCCTGCTGGGTGGGGGGAAGGTGTTGGAGAGATTTCTTTGCCTTCTCCTTGTGCTGCTGGGATTTGGTTGGTAATAAATTCCCTCCCTGTGCCCAGGCTGGGTCTGTTGTGCCCGTGCAGGTGCTCGGGGCAGGATCTCTCCCGATCCTTCTCTCAGCTTCTGGGCCTTTCCTTGTATTTCCTGTCCCTGTGCAGTAGCAGAGGGCAGGGACAGAGCGGTTTTGGTGCCTCCCGGCATCCAGGCAGGGCCATCCCACCCGTAGGGGTTTTTAGGGGCTTTTGGGTGTCCCCTGTTTTTGTGACATCCCCACTGGAGGAGGGTGTCCCCCCTTGGTGCAGCCCCGGCCCTCAGGCAGCGCTCAGCCAAGCAGAGAATGCCCTCAGCTGGGGCCTCGGTTTTGGGCACACCTGAGCCCCTGCACATTTCCATCACCATTTTTGGGTGCACCGGTACTGCTGCATATCTTTGACTGGGCAGCTCCAGGAAGTAAAAATGCTGAAAATATGGGATTTTGGGGATTCCCAGCACTGAAAATTGCAGGAATGGGGGTTGTGCAACAGGCAGGCCCCCAAAATCCTGGAAACAGGGGGATCTGGGCACCCTCAAGTTTCTGATGTCCTCTGAGCAGGGGGGTTACGGAACACCAAACCTCCCAAAATCCTGGGACAAGAGGATTTTGGAATGCCCAGTTCCCCAAATCTTGGGTCCAGTGGGGTTTGGACACAGACAGCCCCCTAAAACCCTGCGAACAGGGGGGTCTTGAGACACCCAGCTGCTCAAAACTCCTGGGAACAGGGGTTTTGAGAAAAACCCAGACGCCTAAAATCATGGAAAAAGATAGTTTGACCACTCCCAACCCCAAAAATTGTGGAATAGGGGAAAAACCCTGAAAAAAGAGGAAGATGGGACAACGCCCTTCCCCAAAAAAGTCCTGAAAAAAGAGGGTTGGACCCTCTTATCCCTCCTGGTCCCTCCATTCCTAAGGATCCAGGGCACCCCAGATCCCAACCCTGTGGCTCCAGGACCCCCCAAAGGCCACCTTGAATCCCCCCAAAGGCCGGGCAGGCTCAGGGCCAGCAGCAGCACCCAGGGGAGGCTCCGTGCTCCATCCATGGTGCCTCGGGATCCCGGAACGCTGGGAAGGGTCGGTGCTGCTCTCAGTAAAGCGGTGGCGACCTGGAAAGGATTGAGATGGGGGGCGCAGCACCCCAAAAAGTGCTCAGCCAGTGGGAGCACGGTGTTTTTGTGTCGCCATCAGTAACCAGGTAGAGCCTTGGCAAAATAGCCCCCTAAAAATTGCAGCCAATCATTGCTCAGCACTGCAAACCCCAAAAGGCGCCGGCACCCCCCCTGAGCCCCCTGCCAGGGGAATTTGGGGAGGGGGCGCTTGGGGGCCGCCCAGACCGGGCCCAGAGCCCAGCGCTGCCCCAGCCCGACCTGCCCCGGCTCCATCCCGGCTCCTCCCGCGGGATGCGACCGCCTTGGGAAAAGGGGGGGCCAAGGGTGGGCGCTGGGCCCGGGGGAGCAGGAGAAGGGATGGAGGAGGAGGAGGGGTGAGGAAGGAGCGGGAGGAAGAGGAGAGAGAGAGGAAGAGGAGGAGCAGGAAGAAGAAAAGCAGCAGGGGAAGCACAGGGTCACCGCCCGCTCTGTCCGGCGCGGCCCCAGTGTTGCCGGCTGCCCGTCCGTAGAAACCACAAAACAACCGAAGCCGTTTTATGCGGTGCTTTATTAGGGCCCGGGAGGTCTGAGGACTCATGTCCAAAGTCAGACACCTCCGACCCTCTAAGATTTTCACACACTTTATATACTTTTATGAACAGATTACTTCATACCACACAAGCTTAATTTTTAACTTGATTCACGTAACAGTTGTCATATTCTTTTAAGATTTATGGTTCTATTCTACTATTTTTTTAAGATCATAAGTTCTACATGGTTGTTTAATCATGCAATTCTTGTAACAGCTATTACGTTCTTTCTACAAGTTCCGTATGCTCTGCTACGTCTTTTGATTATACTGAGGCAAGAACCTACTACCACCTGCCAAGACTTTTTTCCCTTGCCAAGTGGTTGCTACACTTCGCGACTAGGCCGCAGCTAAGCCTTAGCATAACTACTACAATATGCTCCCACTTGCAACAACTCCCCCCTTTTGAGCATTCTTCATTTCTTGCAAGGATGCTCAATCTTGTTTTCTCTTCATAATCTTGCTTTGAGTTCCATAGATTCTTTGCAGGGTGGTGGAGGTGATGGTTTCCTGGTCACTGCTGCTATTAGTTTTCTTGAATGGATGTGTTCTTTGTTGATGATTCCTACAAGACACTTATACACTCCTAAAATTATCAGTAACAGAATTATAAACATAACAGCATACTGAATTACTGATGAAATCCACCCAGAGACCTGGAGCCCTAGTGAGTCAAATATGGCCCCAATCCAATTATGTTGGGCCTCTTTTTCAATTTCTATAGTTCGGTGTTCAACGGATTCCAATTGGGAAATGTCTTTTTCTACTTCTTGTGTCATGTTTGGGATATGGATACAACAATGATCAATCTTTTCGCTCAAATAACCGCAAACTCCGTGTTCTTTTAGTAGTAGCATATCTAGAGCCATCCTATTCTGCAGGGTCATTCTGGTTGTTGCTTGTAACTGTAGATTCAAATCTTTAAACCCTTTCTTAGTAGCTGCAGCCAATCGTTCAGTTTGCCCTAACAGTCGGTAAAGCATTTCTCTATTCCGGTATGATGCAACTTGGGCAAAGATAGATTCTAAGGCCCATCCAAATTTTACTCCACTATCGGGTTCATGCCATTCATCTCCTGTTTCTATGTCATCTCCAATTTCCCTTTTCCTTCTAGGATTCTCTGAGTCCAATTTTGTCTGCCTCCAAAGAGGACATAAGGTAGGAATCCCTAAAGTAATTTGGGTCACTGGTCCATCTATGGGTAAATGTGTAGTCCATTGTCCATGTCCCATTACCCAAACTAAATTTCCTGGACTTTTAATAGTGGTAGCTTTGCAGTTCACAATTCTGTTATGTTGTCCTCTAAGAGAAGCATTCCCAAGTATAGTATGATTGTACTGCCTGCATTCACATCCCCATTTCAGGAGTACTTTGACTGGTACTAGACCAATCTGGTCTTCCGGGGTGTCACATGTAAATACCTTAGTACAATTCCAATCATTTTCATTAGCTATTTGAGTTCGTAGGGAAGTGTTGGTGCTGGATACCTCTGCATGTGTCTGGTTCTTACTCCCAATCCATTGTACACACCAATCAACTGGTCCTATGTAACTATAGTGTTCTAACAGGCTCAGTCCCCAAATTGAATGCCAGGAATCCCATAACTCTTCTCCTGTCGTATTTTGACAGACAATTTCGTAATAGGTTACATTTCTGGGCACTATTTGTTTCTGATAATGTGGTATGAAACATTCCCACTTTGCAACATCGTCACTTTTCCACCATTCAATGATCTTTCCTAATTCTCCTTTGCTCAAAATGCAGTCTTGTTTGCTCATAGGTCTCATCTTTTTCTCTACTACTTTCCATATTATTTCCATTTCAGTTTTATTTTTAAGCTCAGATTTACATACCAAGGTCTTTATTTTGTTCATCTGAGAATGATCTCGTCACTGGAATTATGCCCCAAGGTATAGGATCACCTGCTGCCTGTGGTAGAGGCAAACATGCTGTGATCTGTGTTACATTCTGAACCATTCCAAAATCTCTTATCAGTCCTACTACCAAATTTTCTTGTTCCTGTACTCTGTGAAATGTGAGAGTTGCATTCTCTGCTTCTCGTTTTTTTCCTGTGGGACTGTTGCTTCTCTGTCACGAAGACAGTAGTTCTTGCATGGGTTCACCATGCATCCTGTGTTATCCAGCACCAATACATTCCCTCATCATCAGGTTGGACATTATGTATTGTTAAGGTAAGGGTGTCACCCATTCTTTGATTTAACTGATATTTAGTTCCGGTCTGTAAATTCTTACCACTAAGCCACCATCCGCTCTCTGAAAACCTTTTTGAATCTATTTTACATACCAGAATTACTGGTTCTCCCCGTACAGCTTTATAAATTCTCTGTGTCGAATTCATTCCTTGGTTTATACGGGACCTAGGTCTGACTTCTCTTCTACCATAATCTGAATAAGGTCCACAGACTACTATACACAGATATTGTCCTTCAGTTTCTCTTATGACCGGATCAGAATAATTTAGCCATCCAATTCCTTGTTTCCCTTGATCTTCCCAACTGATCATTCCCTTTATCGGATTCCATGAATTTTGCAATCCCTTCTTCCATCAGGTGACTCGTAAAAAGGATCCGCAATCTTTTTGGTGTGTGAATGGACAATTAATTTTTAAAGGAGGGCCATCCCACATATCTACTACTGCAATGGGAGGGTTAACCTTTACTCCCCCTGGTGTATGGTTCTCCCAAGGCATGATTGTTAATCAGTTCATAACCAAAACTGTACCCAATTGCAACTAGACACAGATCTGTTCCGGTTTCGTTTAGAGTCACCTGGGGCAATTGAAGGGTGGTACTACCTTGCCGTGTATCCTTATCCCAAGCAGTGACGATTCCTGTATCTGCTTGTTCATGGTTCTTTTTCCATATGATTCTTAGATCTGTGGCTCCAGCTCCCTGGTTGTCAGTAAAAGTACAGGTCAGGTTGACATCCATTCCGGTCATCCTAGCTACATGGGGTTCAGAAACAGAAACAATAACAGATCCATTAATTGGCACAGATTTTAACAAAATTAACACCAGAATAATCAAAAATGCTGTTTTGCACGAATTATCATCCGGGTTGGGGAGACCACTTGGGTTTCCCATTGAGCTGGAACTTTTCTTGACTCGGGTGTAGTGGATCCATGTGTCGTTTCCTTCTACTTTTACTGCGGTGAAGGTCGTCAGGATCACTTGGTGGGGGCCGTCCCATGTTTCTTTCAGCGGGTCAGTGTGCCAGTTTTTCACATACACCTGGTCTCCTGGTTGTATGTCGTGTACAGGATTTTCCAGAGGAAGTGGGCAATTCCACTGCAAAGCACCTCTCAAGGCGGTGAGAACTCTGTTAAGTGACATAACATAATTGAAAATTATCTGGTCACCTGACACATACATATCTCCTTTCAGTGTGGTAGCATGATAAGGTTTCCCATACAAAATTTCATACGGGCTAACTCCTATCCTTTCTCTGGGTTTAATTCTGATTCTAAGCAGAGCTAACGGTAGTGCCTGGGGCCATTGTAATTTTGCTTCTTGGCAAATTTTCTTAACTTGATTTTTCAAGGTCTGATTCATCCTTTCTACCTGACCACTAGACTGGGGTCTCCAGGGAGTATGAAGGTTCCATGTAATACCTAGCATCCGAGCTACCTCCTGAACCACTCCTGCCACAAAGTGTGGTTCCCTATCTGATGACAATCCTAGTGGTACTCCAAACCTGGGAATTATTTCTTTTAGCAGTGTCTTAACTACTTCTTTGGCCTGATTCGTTCTGCATGGAAAAGCTTCTGGCCATCCAGAAAAGGTACACACGTACACCAGCAGATATTTGTAGTTCTGGGCTTTAGGTAGTTCAGAGAAATCTACTTGCCAGTAGTCACCTGGTTCTGGCCCTGCCTGAATTTTTCCTAACTGAATTTGCTTCCTAACAATAGGGTTATTTCTTAAGCAGATTGGACACATTGCATTCACCCGTTTCGCAAACATTAACATCTGGTTAGAAATTATTTCTTCTTTTAAAAATTTTACCAAAGCCTCTGCACCCCAATGGCATTTATTATGTTCAGTCTCTAGGATAGTTTTCATGATTTTGGTGGGTACCAGAACTTGTCCTGAGGATGTTACATACCAGCCAGTGGCATTCTTCTGGGCTTGTGTTAAATTTGCCAGCTTCTCGTCTTCTACCGAGTATTGTGGTTTCTGTGCAAGAAAAGGGGTCACCGGACTTACCCTCGTAGGAATGACGGCCATTTGTGTCCATACTTCCCGTGCAGCACTCTTTGCAGCCATATCTGCCAGTCTATTCCCTTGAAATATCTTTCCTTCTTCTCGTTGATGGCCTCTCACGTGCATCACTGCCACTTTTGCAGGTTTATGGACAGCATCCAACAAGTCCAATATCTCTGCCCGATGTTTTATTGCAGTTCCTTGAGAGCTCAACAGCCCTCGTTCCTTCCACAGTGCTCCATGAATGTGCACTACTTCGAATGCATATTTTGAATCTGTCCATATATTTACCTTCTTGCCAGTACTGAGGATGAGGGCTCTCGTCAGTCCGATGATTTCTGCTTTCTGGGCCGACGTTCCGGGAGTTAATGCTTTTGCTTCAATTACCTGCGTGGTAGTAACAACAGCATACCCAGCATACCTGGTTCCGTTCTCCACGAAGCTGGATCCATCCGTGAACAGTTCCCACTCAGGGTCTCTCATGGGTTCATCCTTCAGGTCCATTCGGCTGGCGTACACCTGTTCAATGGTTTCCACGCAATCATGGGCTAACTCGCCCTCATCCCGCTCGCTGCGGAGGAATTCTGCTGGATTAATGTGGTTAGTAGTTTTTAGCTCCACATCATCTTGTTCCCTTAGTACTGCCTGGTATTGCATCATCCTGTTCCAAAACTGCCAACACCATGTGGGGTACAAACACATCCATCTTTCTTCCTAGGGTAAGTTTCCGTGCTTCTTGAATAAGGATCACAGTAGCTGCCACTGCTCGTAAGCAGGCTGGCCAGCCGGTGCTGACATTATCCAGCTGTTTTGAGAAATATCCCACCGGGCGCTTCCAGGACCCTATTTTCTGAGTTAGCACTCCCAACGCAAGCCTTTGCCTTTCGTTAACATACAGCTGAAAGTCTTTGTTTAAGTCTGGCAGCCCCAAGGCAGGGGCTTCTTTCAGGGCTCGCTTAAGGTCCTGGAAGGCTTTCTCTCGTTGTGAGGTCCAGTCTAGTTGTGATTCTTTCAATGCCTCATACAGAGGTTTGGCTAGCAGTCCGAAATTTGGTATCCACAGCCGACACCAACCTACCATACCCAGAAAGGACCTCAGCTCCTGATGATTTCTGGGTAGAGGTATAGCACAGATTGCTTCTATCCTGTTAGTCCCCAGTTTCCTTTGACCTTACGTTATTTCACATCCCAGATAAAGCACACTTTCTTTCAGGACTTGAGCCTTTTCTTTTGATACTCTATACCCCGCTTGTCCCAGCATGTTAAGTAATGCAATGGTTAGCTTGAGGCACAAGTTTCTCTCATCAGTGGCCAACAAAATGTCATCCACATATTGTAAAAGGACTTAAGAAAAGGGAGACTCTTTTACCTGTGTAGTCTTCCACCCTTCTAATTCCTTGGCCAACTGATTCCCAAAAATCGTGGGGCTGTTCTTGAGTCCTTGAGGCAATCGAGTCCATGTGAGCTGTTTCTTCCTTCCAGAATTCGGATTTTCCCATTCAAAAGCAAAATATTTCCTACTTTCAAATGCCAAAGGGATGCAAAAGAAAGCATCTTTCAAATCAATCACTGTAAACCATTTAAATTTTTCCGACACAGATGTTAACAATGTGTATGGGTTAGCAACTACAGGATGAATGTCTTTAACAATAGCATTAATAGCTCGCAAATCCTGAACTAACCTATACTTACCATTTGGCTTTTTAACTGGGAAGATGGGAGTATTACATTCTGATTCACATTCTTGTAAGATTCCTTGAGTCAGATACTGGGCTATCAAAGGGGCTACTCCCCTTCTGGCTTCCAATTTAATGGGATATTGTTTTATCCTTACCGGCTGAGCCCCTTCTTTTAGTTCAATTACAACAGGCTGGGCTGCCTTAGATTTTCCTGGGGATCCTGTTTCCCACACCCAAGGCACTACTGCTTGCTCTACTTCTTCAGGTATAGGGGTAGGATCTATTTCCTTTATTGCAAAAATTTTTCCAATATCTTCATCTGGAATTTCTAACTTCACCCTCCCCTTTTCAAATATTATTTTAACATTCAACAGGGACAGCAGATCTCTTCCAAGCAATGGCTTTGGGCAGTTGGGCATGTATAGAAACTGGTGATCTAATTCTTTTCCCCCAAATTTTAAGCTTACCGGTTGCAAAAATGGTCTTTCCTCTAATTGCCCCATGGCCCCTACTACTTGAACAGTAGTATCACTTAATGGACCCAATCGTTTATTAAGCACTGAGTAAGTAGCCCCCGTATCTACCATAAATTCTTGTGGTTCTCCATCTATTTCTATTCGTACTTTAAGGTCCCGTTCTAGTCAGCTCTGATGCTGATAATTTCCCAAAACCATCGCTTGGGCGCCATCTGCTGGTGTCATTGGGTAATGGCTTGCAGCACCCAAATTGCCACCAGCCATCCCATTTCGTACCGGGCATTCATTTTTCCAATGTCCTATTTGTCGGCAAAAAGCACATTGATTTAGACCCAAACTCCCTTGCCCTTGATACAACCCCATTCCTCCCGTCCCATTAAATTGGAATCCTCCCCGGCCTCAACCGTTACCTCTGCCCCGATTAAAGTCATCAGTGATTACAGTAATCATTTTTCCTTTATGTAACACTTCCATTCTCAAACCCCTCACTTTTCCATTTTCGTAGCAAACATCCTAATGGTGTATTTTTAGGTACTTTCCCATTTGATTGAACCAACACTTTAAAGGTTTTAAACGGCATCATTCCTCAGCTAAGTGCACAGTGCAATACACAATAACAATACACAATAACAGAAATACACAACAACACTTAACAAACGAGTTAAAATAATACTGAGATATAACAATACCAAAACCAGACCAAACCAAACCAACCAGAAATACACAACAAAACGAGTTAAATGACACTGAGATATAACAATACCAAAACCAGACCAAACCAACTTGCCACTGCTCGACGCCGCGAGGGGCAAGTGCCGGACCTGCTTTCGCCGCGTCTTACGGCCGGCGCCTGGGCTTCCACCAAGACGTCTTTAGCCCAACCCTGCGAGGATCGCTGCCTCGTCTTATGAGCAGGCTTCCCCAATACCACAGAAAATAAAGCACCTCGGGCTTACCTTTGCAGTTGTCCGTCAGGCGCGGGGGTCGGGCACGAACCGATGGCTCCTCCGAGAATTCCTCGGTGCCGGCGTGGAGTGAATCAGAACGCGAACCGCCCCAGCCACCTTCGGAGTCCTGCCGCGGTCGCCAGAAAACTGTTGCCGGCTGCCCGTCCGTAGAAACCACAAAACAACCGAAGCCGTTTTATGCGGTGCTTTATTAGGGCCCGGGAGGTCTGAGGACTCATGTCCAAAGTCAGACACCTCCGACCCTCCAAGATTTTCACACACTTTATATACTTTTATGAACAGATTACTTCATACCACACAAGCTTAATTTTTAAGTTGACTTACATAACGGTTATCATATTCTTTTGAGATTTATGGTTCTATTCTACTATTCTTTTTAAGATTATAAATTCTACATGGTTGTCTAAACATGCAATTCTTGTAACAGCTAGGTACAGGTAATCATGTTCTTTCTACAAGTTCAGTATGCTCCACTAAGTCCTTTGATTATACAGAGGCAAGAACCTACTACCACCTGCCAAGACTTCTTTCTTGCCAAGTGGTTGCTACATTTCGCGACTAGGCCGCAGCTAAGCCTTAGCATAACTACTACAATGTGCTTCTACTTGCAACAGGATGGTGAGGCTGGGATGGGTGGGAGCAGCGGGAAGGGAGAGGCTGGGATGGGTGGGAGCAGCGGGATGAGCTTGGCCAAATCTGCCAAATCTGAAGAGAGAAGGGGCCAGCTCAGGATCACTCAGGCGGTGATTCCTGCTGGGATGAGAGAGTGTCAGGGTGTCACTCTGTTCCTGTCCCCATCCCACAGGACAGACCTGGCTGTGGAGCCCATGGAGAGCGGGAGCTGCTCCAGGATCCCACCTGATCCCACCACAATCCTGCAGCAATCCTGCTCCATCCATCCATCCATCCATCCATCCATCCATCCATCCATCCATCCATCCATCC
>JACBWW010001422.1:0-13417 GCA_020086605.1 Lanius collurio
TGGCTCCCATCCAATGCAGGAGTTTCCTTCTCCCTGTGTTGGAAGTGCATTTTTCTCTTTTCTTTCACCCACTTCATCCCTCCAAACTGTATTTGCAGCAAATGAGGCAGTGATTTACTGCCCAAGGGGTCAGGCAGAAAGAGGGACTGTGCAAAAGCAAGGAGCAAGTGCCATTATTTGTGGAAAAGAAGCATCTCTTGAAGTTAATTGAGGTGTAGATGAACTCGGTTGCCCTCATTAGTGTCAGTGAAACTGAATATGCAATTTGCTAATTGCAGTGAGGGCACACAACTCTCAGCTCCAGACTACTTGGGGTATTTTTAGCTGTTCCTTTAGTCATCAGCTTCCACTTTTGTCTGTTCCAGGCACCGGTGGGAAAACACAGCAGCCCTTTTCTCCAGCAGGGTCACGCTGTTCTGAGGAGGTTTCTTTTTCACTTCTTTTTCTCACATAAATGGAAAATACTTCGGGTTTGAGCTCTTAGAGCTATTCTGGTGAATACTTCTTTCCATCCCAAAACTATGATGTTTCTTTCTCTAAGTGTCAGCTTTCTGAGGATCCCTGGCCAGGTGGCAAGGTCTGAGTTGGAATGAGAAACCATCTCTCACCTTAAGCAGCTGAATATTTTCCCTGATGAATTCTCTCTGTCTGAACTGCAGCAGGGGCACACCCTGGATGGTTTTTGGGGTCCCTTCCTGCCCAAACCATTCAGACTAGGCTGAAGCTTTTCCTTGGCTGCACTATACTATGGCTCATCCACAAATCTTTCCTGTTTTTAAAGAATTTTGCTGTTTTTCTCCAGATAAAATTGTTCAGAATGGTTTGAGGTTGCTGGACTGGTTGGTGGGTCCAGACTGATACAACAGAAAGGAGGGGATCAAGCATCAGCCCCAGCTGAGTCTGGGCTGGAATGGAGCAGGAGAATAAAGGAAAGTCCCTGCTGTTTCCCAGGTCAAGCTGCAGCAATAATTGAGTATATTCAGCTGTGGAGCAGCAAGGTGTGCAGCTGATGGGTGAATTTGGGATGAGAAGAGGAATGTCACGTACAGGAATGGACCAGATGTGGTGAAATGGTACAAACAAGGTCTGGAGGAAGCAGAACCTTTCATTTGCATTTCCTCTCACTCTGTGGGGTCAGAAAAAACCCCTTGGTATTGTAAATTAGGGAATACGGACCTTTCAGGTGGCTTATTCATGATGATAACCTTGTAGAGCCTTTGTCTCCTTCAGAAAAGCAGCTGTGATATCCATGTGATGCTCACTGATGTGGGCACTTAATCTAACCCAGTGTGTGCACAACTGAAAGAAAAAAAAAGCAGAATAATTAATCATTACTTATTAATTTTTTATTATTTAACAATATTAGGCTATTAAATATTATTTGATACATTTATTCTGATAGTATAATTTAAAAAGATGTATTTAACATATGGAGCTATTTAATATTTATTACTACAAAGTCACCAGGCTTTGCTGTCTGCCACAGCAGCACTTGAGCATATGTTTGCTGTCAGCTTGGCTTGCAGAGGAAAACCTTCACATTCCAAACCAAGCCCCTCTTGTGGGCTCTGTATTTTCAGGAGGGGCTGCAGCTTTGGCTGCAGGCAGAATTCCTGTTTCACTGCTGGGGGTTCCCTTCAGGATTTTCCCAGTACCATTTGTTATGCCCCCTGATTATCAGTATCTGCTTATACAGTGAATTTATGGTTTATGATTGGATCATTTTGATTGCTGCTGTGCTGCCTGGCTGATGTTTCCTGATCTCTCAGAGGTGCAGGAGTCACTTTGCTCAGCAAGACAAGGAGGCAGCTCTGCCAAAGCCCAGCCAGGCATGTGCTCATCGTGCTGACAGTGCTGATGTGCAGGGAAGTTTTAAAGTTTTTGGGGGGTATTTTATGAACTGGAGGAAGTATCCATGCATTCCATCATTTCCTGAATGTGAAATCCCTGCTTTTATTATTGAGCTCCTTTGCCACTCCTCAAGGTATCAATGCTCTCCATTTCTTTGTACACAAATCTCTGAAATTGGTTTTGCTTCTGGTCTTTCTTTAATCAGGAAGTTTTTAAAGTATCTAAGAGCACTCAATAAATAAATGGAAATAAAAATGGGGAATTTGCTAATTGCTAAAGCAGCGTGCTGGTGAGTCACAGCTTATTTTGCATAGAATTACCATTTCTTTTCCTCTGGAGCTCAGAAACTGAACTGTGTAAGGAAATACCATCTGATGCTGCATATGGCATTTTAATAACACCTATTTCACACGGCTTCTGCTTAGCCAAGCCCATCAGGGTAAAACAGAATTGGGAAGATGTATTAGGATTTCTAATGGAAAGTCAAGTTTGCTTGGTAAGCTAGATCGTGAGTTGGATTTAATTGATTTATTTTTAATTTAGTTGTATTTATTTTAAGAAGAGTGAATCCTGTGCAAGTGAGGAACTATTTGTTGTCGTTATTCAAACCCATATCCAAACTTTTTTAGGTATTAAAGGCCCTCAAAGCTGCCTAATGAAATTTTCCAAAGAATCAAAGCCCCAGAATTCAGATCTAAGATAGAGGATTTTTCCATCCCTGGCATGTCCAAGGTCAGGTTGGACGGGGCTTGGAGCCCCCTGGGGCAGTGGAAGGTGTCCCTGTCCCTGGCAGAATGAGCTTTAATCCCTGCCATCCCAACCCATTCCATGATTTTTCCCCTTCCACAAGAACATTTATACTTTATTTGAGGACCTGATGTGGTGACTCCCACCTGGGCAGTTTATAAGTAAATATGAAGCTGTTCTAAATTATAAATACTGTGGATTTATCTCTGGGAAAAGTACTTTTCTCATAGACATTTTAGACTTTGAGGGATCTTGCTGAAATATTTTTAGCCTTCTGCATGATTTGGGAAGTCTCCTGTCACTGAAGTCTCTTTAAAAAGAGTTTCCAAGATTTACAATGAGTTCAAGAAGATAAGGAGCAGTCGTGACTCAGGAAAACACAGGAACTTTCTTTTGTAAGTGTCATCTTAGCATTGGGCTATTTTTAACAAATATATTTAAACTACATACATTTAATTAAATCTGCCTTCTGTAAGGTGAAGAAGCTGGAATTGGCAATGAAGCCCTGACCTCTTCTCTCCCATTAATAACTTTTGAAGCCTGTGGTGGTTTTCCTCTGTTTGTTTATCCATGGCAATGACCTGACAGAAGGATCAGTCAGCTCCTCGTGCCACTTCCTTCCTGACAAAGTGGAAAATTTGGGTTTTGTCCAGGAATCTGTAGATAAGATGAGTATTGAATGTTCATCATTTTGATCATTCAAACCTATTCTTTTAACAATTATCATTGCTAGATGGCAGTGGGGAAGTTTCTGTCCTTGATTTAAAAGATTTGTGGATGTGGCACCTGGGGACATGAGGCAGGGGTGGCCTTGGTGACCTCAGAGGACTTTTCCAACCTGAGCAATGCTGAGAAATGGAATTTTGGGATGCTCCACACTGACCTGGAGCAAAGGAGGCTCAGGGGGGACCTTGTGGCTCTGCACAAGTCCCTGACAGGAGGGGGCTCAGGGGGGTCGGGCTCTGGGAACAGGGAACAGGGACAGGAGGAGAGGGAACGGCCTCAGGGACAGGGCAGGGACGGGGTGGGCATTTGGGAAATTCCTTCATGGAAAGGTTTGTCCAGCCCTGGTGGATCAGGGGTGGAGTCCCCACCCCTGGAGGGATTTCAGAGCCGTGGGGCTGTGGCACTTGGGGACGTGGGGCAGTGGTGAGGTTGGATCTGATGATCTCAGAGGGCTTTTCCAGCATCAGTGATTCCATGAACTAAAACCTCTCTGTTTTTCACTCAGAAGTCAGCATGGCTGGACAGAGCAATCCCATTTGCAGTGCAGGGTAATTCCCTTCCCTAGGAGATGGAGAAGAACCCCTGGGCACCCCTGAGGGGGAGGCACTGGGTGCTGTCTGTATCCTGAGGCACACTGGAACGAGCAGCTCCCCAAGGACACCTTAAAGGATAAACAGGGTTTGAAGTGACTTTTTTTTTCAGAGAACTGTACCTAAGTTAACATCAAACCAGAACATTTTTAGCTGATCCCAAGCATTTCTGGGAATTCTCTGTGAGTTTGTAGTGGAGTCCCCAGAATCTGTGAATATCACCTTAGTGATGCCCCTATAAAATACACATCTGAAACAGCCTTAAAGAAGACTTAAAGATTATTTTAATGCTTTTTGGCTTAAATTTCCAGAGGCTTTGCTGGGTTTGTAGGGAGAATCCCAATAAACATGTATTGTCTGTGTTAGCTGCACTAACCACAGGCATGGGAAGGGATTGTAATCCTTTGGTTAACAAGGAGGGAAGAGAATTACAGGCTTAGCTCTTCCATTGCCAAGGCCATGAGTCTGCTTTCCACAACCTGCTCCAGTCTTTCCCTAAAGCTGAATGTAGGAAATCCCTATTATTTTGCTATTTCTGAGGCATTTCAGCAGATCCATTCAAAAATTCTGCCCAGCTGCAGTATTTTATGTTTTCTATTTCTGTTTTATGGATTTCCCTACAGTTACCCACAATTAAAATGCTATAATGAAGCAATTTCTCTGTGGTCACAAAGAAATGATTTGAGTCCAGTGTATTTACCCTGTGTGGGCTGCAGAGCTGCTCTGCACTGCAAATGAATATTAAATATTGGTTTTTCCTGTTCCAAATGGCCACATAGGTTCACTTTCCTTGGAAAGCAACAGATTTCCTGATTCAAAGTTTTTGTCCTCTTTTCAAATGGAATTCCTTCCTCTTCCCCAGCTTTCATTGGTGCCTTGCCTCTCTTGGGTGTATTATGCTGCTTTATTACCAAATGAAAACTGGCTTACTTTCAGCTAAACAATATACAACGCATTGATTAAAAGGAATTAAAGATTATAGCAGTAGAAAGACAAATAAAAATCCTGGAAATGTCTCAGAAGTGAGAGTTGAGGCATCACAACAGTGTGCTTTGACAGTTACTTCTATAGAAAATGTGCTGTTTTCTCAGGAGTTTTCATTTTGAGGAAGAAATGAGCCATAAAGTTCAACTTTCAGATCCATATGTGAGTTTTAGAAATGACACAAGAACGTTTTCTTTTTCCAGGGGTTGTTTTGATGTCTTTACATGGTTTTGTTTGGAGGATGAGTTAAAGCATTGGTGCTCTGGATTGAATCACAGAATCCCAGAGTGGTTTGGGTGGGAAGGGACCCTAAATCCCACCCAGTGCCACCCCTGCCATGGCAGGGACAGCTCCCACTGTCCCAGGCTGCTCCCAGCCCCAATGTCCAGCCTGGCCTTGGGCACTGCCAGGGATCCAGGGGCAGCCACAGCTGCTCTGGGCACCCTGTGCCAGGGCCTGCCCACAAGGAAGAATTTTTTTGGATAAATTTTGTGTCTTTGAAATACTAATCCCTGCCTTTTGAGGCGATGGGTTGGAATTATTGAAGTGATAAATTTTGCTTGGAATAATCTATTTAGCTGCTAAAAAGCCAAGAGAGCTAAATTAAGCTGAAAATTAGTCATTTATCTCCGAAAAAGTGTTAGAACCAAGTGGCATGGATTGGCTTTTAGGAGAAGGATCGAAGCTTCACTTGGGCAGGTCAGTGTGTGGATCTCATTGTTATTCAGCTTTTGGAGCCAACAGGATATAAATATCCAGGAAGGAAAACAGAAGGTCAAGTGTAAAGCTCTCACATCAAAGGAGGCCACTCAGCATCTCCCAACCTTCACTCTGCTGCTCTCTGAGGAGAAAAACGTATTTTTTTTCCTTTGGTAATGCAGATAAACCAACTTAAACCCAAAATCTGTGAGTTTAGTGGGGCTAGGAATAGTAAAAGGTGGGAGTTGGGAAATGTGTGGATGGAGGGTCAGGGATGCAGGGTGGTGCAGCCCAGGGGCAGGAGCAGTGACTGACACCAAATCCTTGTGCCACGTTTTCCTGGGCAGGGTTTTTGAGCTGTCCTCTGCTACAGCTGCAAATGGGAGCGAGAATGTGCCGTGTTTAAATGTGGTTTTTTCCCCCTGCAGATAATATTTCCAAGGAAACTCAAAATGTTGTGACACTCAGCAAATTATAACTGCAGCAGAAAGAGTTTATTTTCTAAATATAGTGCTGGTATTTAATTTATCATTCTCTGCTCTTCTTTGGGGCAAGAAAAGCTCCCTCTCCTCAAGTTTCAGAGCTGCTGAATATGACTACGGAGTGTGTGGGCAGCAGTGGAAGTCATTTGTAGATTTGGAGGTTGTACATAAGTTTTCCAAGCTGTTCTCAAATCCTGTGGGGTCCTGAGGCTGGGCACTGGAGCAGGGCCCAGTTTGCCTGCAGCACCCAACTGGGAGGGGCTGGTAAATTTGGTCGACCTGGACCTGCAGGAACCTGGAGAACCCCAATGGGAATGTGCCAAATCCTGCTTTTGGGGAGGCATCCTGCCTGCAGCAATGTCACTGCAGGTTGAAATCTGCTCCAGGACCTGGCTTGGCAAAGCTGCCCTTTGCTGGACTAACCTTATGGAGATTGGGCTTTAGCCCTGTGTCCTACATCAGTGCTTTAAAACTAATTTTTTTTTAACAGGAGCTCTTGCAGACATGGTTTGGCATTTCAAGTTTGGCTGTGTGCATGCAGATATTCCTGATGGCTCTGCCTGGATTTCCTATCTATAGGTTGATGCATTTCAAACAATTTTCACCCTCTGGCACAGTTTTGTCCTTTATGGGGTGTGTAACCTCCTAGGCTGAAACATCCAGTGGTTAAAGGGAAGAGGTAACAAATCAGTATTTTGGAAAGAGGCCTAAAACAGATGAAACTTTTCTGTTTTTTCAGACAATATGAACGTGGTGAAGGTTGAGGACTCGCAGTTTTGTGAGACAGTTTGCAGTGGGATTTCCACAGCTGTGGAATCAGATCTCCCAAACACAACCTTTGTGGCACAGAGGTGTGGCTTTGAGCAGCAGTGACTAACATGGATTGTTGTGGTCAGCCTGGGGAGGAGAAGGTTGTGTGGAGACCTCACAGCACCTTCCAGGACCTGCAGGGAATGCAGGGAGGTCAGGGAGAGACTTTTCATCAGGAATTGTAGTGGTAGGACAAGGAGCAGGGGGTTCAATCTGAAAGAAGAGAAATTCAGGTTAGAAATTGGGCAGGAATTGTTGCCTGGGAGGGTGGGCAGGCCCTGGCACAGGGTGCCCAGAGCAGCTGTGGCTGCCCCTGGATCCCTGGCAGTGCCCAAGGCCAGGCTGGACATTGGGGCTGGGAGCAGCCTGGGGCAGTGGGAGGGGTCCCTGCCATGGCAGGGGTGGAACCACACAATCCTTAACACCCCCTCCAGCCCAAAACATTTTATGATTCCATTTCCCTGGAGATTTCCAAATCCCAAAGCTGACCAGAAAACCAATTTCAATATTGAAAGTTGCTGTTTATATTTTTGGGTGTCACTGAAGAAAGAAAAATGCAGTGCAGTTATTTAGCAGAGCCATGAGAACTCAGCCAGTCCTGCCCTTGGCTGCCTGCTCTGATGATCCTTGTTCTCCACAGATGCAGCAGCTCCACTGCAGAGTCAGTGTTTGGAGTCAGTGGCACAGTTTTGGGGAAGGCAGGGAAGTCATTGACCTAAATACATGTTTATCTGAGAACTGCTCCATTAAAGGGGGGGTCTAATCTTTATCTTAGTTCTCTAAATCAGCAGCAGGTTTGGAGATCTCCGACCTTACAGCACCCAATAAATTGGCACCGATTTTTCCTGCTTTATTCTGTGTTTATGGCACAGTTTCATTTGTCACTGGTTTCATTTAATGTGGATTAGTGTGAAGGTATGGAGCAGATCTGAACTGATGCTGGACTGATATCATACTTTTCATTAGTTTTTCATTAATATTCTGGAGATTTTTTGGCTGTAACAATTCAAATTTCCTTAAGACTCAGAAGCACCATGTCCAGGAACATTTTTCTTTACTCATACCACACTGTCAATAATTTCTGCACGCTGTGAGCACAGACTTTTCATTTTCTGCTGTTCTCACATTTGTCAGTGGCATCTCTAATGCACTAAAGTGGCTGCAAACCTCCTCCCTGGGGTGTATTTTAGGTTTTTTTCCACTTGAACTCCCTTGCAGCTGCCTGCCAGCCTCTCTCTGCACTCCTCCTGTTACCTGCCTGTCCCCAGAGAGCCCCCAGGCTGCTGGTTGTGCTTTGGAGAAGAAGTGGTGGTCAGGGAGTTCAGTGCAGAGGGGAGGCAGAGCAGTGATGAGTTTGCAAAGGCCTCCTTTCTTCTGCACCATCACAACACCCAAAAATTGGGATGTCAGCTGGGGACTGGCCTTGCCTGTTCCTTCCCTGAGCACGAAGAGCTCTGTGTCACACAGGGCATGGCTTTAGGGGGTTGTTAGCAAAGAATTTGTGGGGATGAATATCAAATTACAGAACAGTTTCATCGAATTTTACTCTCTGAAGAATTTTCCAGATGTCAGGATGAGCAGAGGTGTATTTTGGAGGCAGAAGAACTTTTATTTGTGTGAGAGAACTTGAGTGCAGAGGACTGGGCAAGGCAGAAACTCTCTCATCCTGCAGAGCTGTGGAGAAGAGGTGCATTTTTGGGGACGGGAGTTCTGTCCTGTCACTTCAAGGAGAAAAAGGAAAAATCACATTTTGAAGGGAAGTTTTCTGGGAACTTGCTAAAGAAACCAAGAGCTTGCAGTGCTCACACATAGCAGGAGTCCCAGCCCTAATTCTGCAGCTCTAATAACTCTAGCTGACAATCCAGCTTGTGTTGAACTACTGAGCTTTGTTCTAATTAATTACTAATTGTTCAGTTCCTGCAGATCAGAGCCTGAGGCTGTTGTCATTGACAGCTGGCATGCTCAGGTGGTGATTACTGGGTTTTCAGCTAGGAAAAAACCAAAGTTTAATCATATTCCAGTAATGAAATTTATGTTTTCATTCAGAAGGAAAAAACAGGCATTAGACAGAAGTTAGGGAAGAATTACCTGAGTGTTTCTTGATGCTTCAACCTTTTTCTGCCTGAAGTGTTGCAGCATTGGGACAATTTCATTATGGAAGGCAAATTAATTTTTCTGAGTTTGTCTCACAGCTGAGAATGAAAATATTTTTCTAAATAACAGAGTTTAAGGTTTCCAGTCTTCACTTAATGGGCAGGGGCATCATCACACACTTGGAATTTCTACATAAAATCATGGAATGGTTTGGGTTGGAAGAGACTTTAAAGCTCATCCACTCGTGGGCAGGGACACTTTCCACTATCCCAGGGTGCTCCAAGCCACATCCAACCTGGCCTGGGTCACTTTTCCCTCAAAATACATTTTAAAAAGATGTGAAAAGGCTGTAATTTGGTATTTATTGATAGGTGGGTCTTGCTTGAGAACAGCAGCACAAAATCATTGGTCTCACAGGTTTTTTAATTAGTAAGAAAACAACTTTGGGTTATTATTTCTCAAATAACATCAAAAACAGATGGCACTTTAAATACCTGGCCCTGGGCCTCTGTGTGGCTCTGGCTGTGTTTCATCACTGTGATCCTGCTTTTCATGACAACAGGATAATGGAAATGCCACCCCAGTGTTTATTCTGAAGGGAAATTCCCTTTTTCCCCAGCCTAGGCTTTGAAGAGGATGGTTGTACTTCTGCTGGGAGTGGATGTGCAACACCAGATTCCTCAGCAGGTGTTTGATGTGGAAATTAAAGGAGTTTTTCAGCTGCTCAAGTCGGAGAGCCTGACGAGCTGTTGCTCCAGAAAGTCTTGGAATCATAAAAAGAATGGGATGTCTGTCATATCTCTGTATCAAATATAATCACAAAAACAAAGAGACCTTTTAATAGGAAAAAACCCCAACTCTGCAGTGCTTTAGAAGCTTCTGATTGATATTACAACCCTTCCATTACCCAGCCAGAGCAGTGATGTGCTTGGTGGTGAACTAAACAAAAAATATAACTGGAAGGCTTCAGTTTTGTTTTGAGCCATTTCCAATACTGGAATAATGAAAAAGCATGAAACTGCAGGGATTATTTGTGAGAAAATTGCTGCCTTGCAAGGCCAGAGGCTCAGAGGGCACGGCCCTGGGTCGGGGAGACGAGGCTTGTACGGGGTCCTGGGAGGGGATGGGCCAGACTTGGAGTGGAGGGGAGTTGGGAATTTACACCAGGAAACTCTCTGGGGCAAGAGGAATCACTGGAGAGTGATTTCTTCCAGTTTTGTTTGTTTGGGGTTTTTTAAATCTCCTTTTGATGGTCTTTGCCACGTTTCCCAGACTTCCACTGTGTATTTTGGACATGTTGCCACTATAATTTAGTTCTAACTGGATTAGTTAAGTGGTGCCAAAGAAAGAGTGAGGGAGGTGGTTAATGGTTTGTTGGGGGGGAGGGGAAGTGTTCTTTTATTGGGGAGTTTGATCTATTTGGCTGGGGGGTTTTTTATCCCCCCACATGAATCCTTCCTGTTCCATCAGGGCACCTTCAGGCTGAGGCTTAATCCAGGTTCTCATGGGCTGTGCACACTCACTGGGACAGGGAACAGAGGGGCTGTGAGTGATAAATTCTCATACTTTGCATTTTACCTCAGAGAATCATAAAATCCCAGGATGGTTTGGGTGGGAAGGGACCTTAAATCCCACCCAGTGCCACCCCTGTCCTGGCAGGGACACCTCCCACTGTGCCAGGCTGCTCCCAGCCCCAATGTCCAGCCTGGCCTTGGGCACTGCCAGGGATCCAGGGGCAGCCACAGCTGCTCTGGGCACCCTGTGCCAGGGCCTGCCCACCCTCCCAGGGAACAATTCCTGCCCAAAATCCCACCCAGCCCTGCCCTCTGGCACTGGGAACCCATTCCCAGGTGGAAACCTGAGTTGCCTGCAGTGAGAACTGTGGGAAGAGCTGGTGCTTCCAGCCAGGATCTGAAAGGGTGACAGATCATTTTTTAGAGCTCATCAGGAGCCTTTGCAATTTGAATGGCATTGCTTCAAGGAGTGAACACGAATCCATCAATTCCTAGGGCTGTAAAAGAGATGATGATGGATGGGAGGTGAGGTGGGCACGGGGAAGGGACATCTCTGGTGGTGTCGCTGTCAGTGCTGTGTGCAGCTCAGTGTCTGTTATCAGTGCAGCCATCAGGGATCCTTATCTTTTTTGGTAGATTTTAGCCCAGCTCTATCTTTGGTGTCAGAATAATTTCTCTGAAATGTTGTTCAGTTGTTGTGTAACTTCCAGGTGATAACAAGCATCATTTTTAAATTTTCAGCTCCAATTTTTAGCTTAATTGTGTCGGGGGGGGGCACCAACTAAAACTTGGGAACTGCTTTATTGTTTTTTCTAAGCTGAATATAAAACTGTTTTTAAAGCCTATTGTCTGAATCATGCAGCTTATGCTAAAGAGTGAATGGAGTGAAGGTGTTTTAAATGGAGATTCCAGCATTTAAGTTGGAAAATACTGCCACCATAATTAATTTTGGATGGAGTGCAGGTGTTTTAAATGGAGATTTCAACATTTAAGTCGTGCCTTCCTACCCTGCCCCTCACTCCTTCATTTTCCAGCTGATTTTTGGCTGCTTGGTCTCCCAACATCACACACGTCTCAGGTAGGATTCATCTCCAAAATGATGACAGTAATTTGGTTTTCTCCTTCAGTATCTTTCAATATATTTCCATTTCTCCAAATTCAGGACAAGCTTCAAGCTTGAGAAGTTGTCAGACTTTAAAAGATGCTCCAAAGACTCAGCTCAGACTGACACTGTTTTTTGGGTTTTCTTGAATTTTCCCAGCCCAAGACTGACCTGAGCTGAAATGATGGAAAATTCAGTGCAGTCCTCCAGAGGTCTGGTGAATGCCCTCAAAATCTGAATTACAGAGAGGGTGGCAGTTCTTGCTGCATTTATTCCCCCAACTGCTACAGACACCTTGTTACTAAACTCGTTTTTCTCTCCAGTGGTTTCTTCAGCCTGTGTCAGCATTTCCTCTTGGGGTTAAGTTTGTTGTTGATGTTGATCCTCTTTTATGATATGAATCCTTTTCCAGACTTGAGCAAAGAAGAAATCTCCCCCTTCCAGGAAACCATAATCCTGCCTTATGCATGAAACATTGCAGATGCTTTATTCAGGGGGGGATTGATTTCCTCACTGCAGCCCAAGGGCTCATGTTGGTGCTTCCAGCACTGCTTGTGAGGCTGGCATGGGGGAATGCCAGGGGTGCAGCACTCAGCATTCCTGCACTTTCTGTGCCAGGTTGCAGTGCCTGCATCCCTGGGATTTGATGCAGGCTCCCAGCACTGCCTGCACGACCACGCTGCAGGCTTGGCTTTTACTTTCCTAATAACTCCCAGGCTTGCTGGTTTAATTTTAATAGTAAAGGCAGTTTCTATTTATGTCCTGAGACTCCAGGCTGTAAAGAACTTGACTATCCCTGGAAATCCGCATGGGTAATTATCTTTTTTGGAGATAAATGCCTTATTAGCATGCCTGGGACTTAATAATGGATGAGAAAATCAGATGCATTTCAAGTCCCAGAGCCAGATTTAGAATTAAAGCTGGTGCTGTTGATGCCATAAGTTTAGTTCTAGGAAGTAAATATATATCTGCTAACTTTGGGAATGTCAGAGGAGAAGAGGAATAGTGAGCACTGGTGGCAGATGCTGGATCTGTACCAGGCCAGGCTGTTGCTTTAATTCCTGGTGCTGCAGGAGCAGGGAGCTGCTGTCTGTGCCCAGAGCAGCCATTCCAAATAAATCATTGGAATATCAGCCTTTTGATGAATGCTCAGCCAGCAACTCATGGAAAACCAGATGTTCCCTTGAATCTCCTCACACATTTCCACATGCTGCTGTTGGGATACAACCCCAGGCAGGAACAGGTGTTCTCTGGAATTATCTGGGGCCTAAGTTCAACATCTGTCATCGTGTGCTTCGTTAGGTTTGTAATTGTTTTGTACTCGTTTCATTTCCCTGCTGGTCAGTGGGAAGGGCTTGGAAAAGCCAGGTTTGCACCAGGAGTGTGTGGCTGTGGTGTCAGGAAGCTTTTTGTTGTGACTGCTGCTGCTCTCAGGAGACTTTGTGGAGGATAAACGTTGTGGAGTAGCTTTTGTTAGTTGGAGTTTTAATGTGGCTTTGTAAAAATGTGGAGAGAGAATTGTACACATATGGAAATACACATAAATAAATACTCATTTCCGAAGTGGAAGCTGCAGGGGGAAAAGGCTACAAAGACTATGGATTTTTTTCTTGGTGTGAACTTCAGCTGAGCTGGTTTGAAGCCGATGCTTCCAGAGAGCCCCTGGGATGTACAGAGCGAGCGGGGTCCTGTGCCCACCTCATGTGATCAGTGGCTTAAGCTGAACCTCAAGAAATCCTGTTGGTTTGGCTTTAAAAACAACCTTAGAGTGACTTTTATTGTGTTTGGAAAGATTCTTCTTCATGTTTTTGCCAGTGT
>JACBWW010001423.1:0-13415 GCA_020086605.1 Lanius collurio
GCAGCGCTGCCTCTCATCACCCTTCTCGTTTCCACGGCATTGCAGCACACCGGTACCTGCATCCACCTCTTGTGCCGGGGCTTTGAAGTTGAAATTCCATCTCCCTGCATGATCAAATCTTTGATTTCTGATTAAAGCTGTCAAAGAAACAGTTTCCTGCCTGCTGAAAATTCAGATTTCAAATGAAATAAAAAGGCAAAATCTGCATTGGGCTAAAATGTAAAAATACCTTTTCCATGGAGCTAAGAAAGGAAAACAGCGTCAGCACAGGTTGGTCCCAGCGTTTTATCTCGGCTGCAGCCTTTACTTTCCCTCCTTCCACTTCTTTTGTTATGATTGGCATATTTTTGGAAGTAGAAGCCCGTGTTAAGTGAGAAGACAAGGAAATTTTCACTTTCGGAGCAGCAAAACAAAATCTTCCTGGAAAAAAGTTTATAGGCAGGGTTGGGTTTTCTTTCTTTCCCCCCAACTTCTGGAATTGAAATTGTCCCATCAAAACCCGTCGTAAGGAATGAATGAGTAAATAAATAAATTAATTAATAAATAGATGTTCCTGGTTTGATCAAGCGTGAATGAGGATGATTATTAAATTCCCAGATAACATCCCATCCCTTGGGATCTCCCTGATGGACGCCCCAGCAGACATTCCCCTCCTGCCTGGCACATCCTTCCCAGCACAAACAATGGGAAAGAGGGAAAAGGCCAAATTCAAAAATCCAGCTGGGAGCTTAAATGAGAGGCCTGACACTGTCAGCACAGCCCAGATGGAAAAAACCAGCCCTTTTCCATGGCATGGAATGTGCTCCTTCATCAGGAGGCTGCACACGTGGGAAGAGAATGTGTGGATGAGGGAAGGACCTGGATAGCAGATCCCACTGTGCCAGAGAGGGCTGGGATTGGGAAGGTTGGGGGATCCAGTGCTGGGATTTTATGGAGTGTAGCTTCCCATGTCTTAAATCTCAGGTGTAGGAGCAGCCAGCCCAGGCAAGAACATTTGCAGCCAGCCCTGGTATGGGAATGAGGAGGATGAATGCAAGGATTTGAGGGGTAAGTGCTTGTCAGAGAGGTTAAAGAGGGGGATTTTCCAAGGATGCCTGGCAAGGGCAGCTGTGGGAGTTATGGGATGGGGATGGGATGGAGGTGAATGGCTCTGGCTCTGTGAGCAGAGGGGCTGTTGCTGCTCCCTCAGGACATTCCGCTGTCCCCACTCTGTCCTGGGTCACGGGGACAGCCTAGCAAAGCCATTCCTCCTTCCCCAGCAGCCACGGGGATTGAGCGTGGGGAGGAAAGCAAAGGAAAATCCAAAGGCATCCAGACACTCCAGATCTGGGGGTTGAAGTGAGTGAGAAATCCTCTCTGAGTCTTTGTGAGTAGAACTGGGAGACAAACCCTTTCTCCAGCCTTTGGGAGCAGAAGTGGGACACAAATCCTCTCCCCACCCTTTGCACCCTCCCCACGTGCCCCGTCCCCACCAGGCTCCGTGACCCAGGTGCCCACAGGGCTGCGTTCCCAACTCCTGGGTTTAATCTCCACATTTATGGGCCATGTGCATCTATTTAACAGGTCTGGCCTGAGCAGCAGCGTGTGCCAAGAAGGAACAATCATCCCTCATTTCCCAGCTGTGACATCATCAGCTCATATTTCACGGATATGATGTCACTGCTGCGCAATAGGACTCGGGATTTTCAAAAGGTTTTTATTAATGCTGAGGTTTTTTTGGGTGGGTTTTTTTTTTTCCTCTGGTCTGGCCAGAACATCTGGAGCCGGGAAACTTCAGAGTCCGGAATATTCACGAGTTGGGGTAGACAGAATTCCAACCGGCAGGATTTCTGGGAGTGAAGGAGGACAGATAGCGATGTGGGGAACCAGGAGTCACAACCAACTGCGGAAAAGTCAAAGAGCAGAGGGAAGGGGAGTGAGGCAGGAGGGGTGGGGGCTGGGGATGTGTCCTCACCATCCATGAGCAGGTTGGGGACACCAGGCCTGGGAGGGGACACTACAGAGCCACACCTGGGGTGGTGGCAGAGGATGAGTGGCACCTCCAGGGTGGAGAGAGTCCCATCCCTCTGCTTTTCCAGAATAAAGGAATTTTTACAGCCTCACAGAAACCCTGGGAAGCTGGGAAGGAGGGAGGGGAGAGGATTCTGGGGGAGAGGGTCTGCTGTGCAGGCAGCAGGAATTGGGGAGGGGGGATAGAAGGTACAGCAGGCCCAGACAGGGCTGTGTGTCCAGTGTTGCTCTGTAGGATTGGGAAGCAGCCCCTGCGGCACCTGGCTGTGGGATGAGCATCCCTTGGGATGCTTGGCACCCTCCCAGGATCCCATCCTTCACCCTGGATCTCACCCAGCCTCGGGTGCCTCCCTCCCTCGGTGAAAGCAGGGGGATGCCTGGAGCTGATACAAGGTGCTAAAAGGACTGGGGTGACCATTCCTTGGAATCCCTGATTGGCCCATCCGTGCTGCATCCCTTTGGGGTTCCTTTCCCAGCAGCCCTTGTGCAGGAGAGCACAAAGTGTCCCAGACAATGGAAATGCTTTTTCCATGAGCCTTTGCAGCAGAAGCCAGAATGTCAAACACGGCTGTCGGGAGAATCCCATGGAACTGATGTCACCACGCTCCGAGCAGTGGGTCCCCTGCCACGTGCCAATCCCAATAAATGTCATTCCCTGGTTCTGAATGAGGAATGGCCTGGAAATGGCAGGAATTCTGCTGCCCCGTTCCATCCTGCCAGGCTGGTTGTAACCCTTTTTTCCGGCTGCACCCTGGGACCACAAGCTTTTATAAATCCCTCAGGAGCTCCGTGTGAGCCCAGAGCCTCTTCCATGGGAGCCCGGGCAGCTCCGGTGGCTGCACCGAGGAGAGAAAGGTTGGAGAATGAAGCCTGACAAGCTGATGAGATAAACTGGTCAGATCAAAGGCTGACAGCAATAATTGTACACGGCGTTGCTGTGCAAAGCTAATTTAGACACAGATGAGCCCATGACAGACTCACTGGAGGGTGTCAGACGAGCAGGGAATGGAGAGCACTTCATTTATCCTGGAAGCGGGGGGAGCATCGGGAGCCAGTGGCTGGGGCGGCTTCTCCCTTGCTCTCTCCCCTTCCAAGTTATCAAACTTTATCTGGTTCCTTTGCTGCAAATTAGCAAGGAAGGACAGAGAGGGAAAAACACTGAATCCATCAACGCTCCTGCTTGTTTCCCAGCCCACGAGGGAGAAGTCAGGATGATTTACTGGGAGGGTGGGGAGGTGCTGGAACAGACTGTCCAGAGAAGCTGTGGCTGCCCCGTCCCTGGAGTGTCCGAGGCCAGGTTGGATGAGGCTTGGAGCACCCTGGGATAGTGGAAGGTGTCCCTGCCCACGGCAGGGGGTGGTGCTGGATGAGCTTTAGGGTTGTTTCCAACCCAAACCACACTGGGATTCTGTGGTTCTGCAAAACGGGGCCTTGATTTTCTCCTGCAAAACCCAGCAAAGCACCACATTTTCACACCATGTGGGGCTTTTGCTGTGCTTATAAATCAAACCAGAGCCATCGTTTCTCCCTCTTTATTTTTTTCCAGCTCACACAGATCACTGGGAATTGGGGGAGTTTCTTCTGCTCGTGGTGTTCAGGCTTGGCTGCTGCTTTGGGTCTCTGCAAAGAAATCCTTTCCTGGTTTCTCCATCACCTTCCCTCTGCTCTCCCCATCCCTGGCAGGAACCAACCCTCGGAGATGCAAACTCCATGTCCTACATCCAACATCTGTACCAGGACAGGTCCCCCAGCACAGTGAGGGCCCTGTACCTGCCCAAGCACCCCTGCCCTGGAGATCCTGCTGTCCCCAGCCCTCGGGAAGCCCTGGCTCCCGGCTGGGAAGCAGTGGGATGCAGGCACCGGCACGGGCTGGCAGACGAGGGAGTAACTGAAGGGAGAAGAATTTTCACTTCATATTTTATGCAAACCCGACACTTTCAGCCCAAGCAGGAACGCTGTGCCCGCCCTTCCCCCACAGCGCAGGCGGGATCCATCCCGGTGGGAAAGGCCAGCGATCGCTGATCCCATCCCCTGCCATGGGCGAGCTCCGGGCAGGGAGAGCCGCTCGCCCCTTGCCCTGCTCCCGTGCCCAGCCCGGCTTGGCTGCGCTGCAGCTGCCAGAACAATGGGAGCAATCCCAACAACCCCCCTTCCCGGGAATACTGCGGGCTCTTGGCAGCTCTTTCGCACACAATTAGCATTTCTCGTCAGGCGGGGGAGCACAGATTGCGAGCGCCTCGGAGTGTTTTGCACAACAGACTGAACCCAATATGGCCCTGCCTGGACCCGCAGCTAAAAGTGACTTCGCAGCAGGACAGACCCAGCACGGCCCCGCCACCGGGAGAGGCTCCCCCCGACCTCTCCTGAGCACGGCCGGGAGGGGCTCGCTCAGCTCCCCCAAACGCAGCCGAGGGCTGAATGCAGGGGGGACACTAACCCCACTTCGATTAGGGGCAAGGACTCAGCCTTCCTTGTTCAAGGAAAAAAGGGGTGGATATCCGTGGGTCCAGGCTCGGAAAAAGGGCTGGGACTTTCAGGGAGCTTAGGGGTGAGGGACACCTGGACGCACGGATGGTTTAGCTTGGAAGTGACCTTAAATCCCATCCAATCCACCCCCTGCCACAGGCAGGGACACCTTCCACTATCCCAGGGTTCTTCAAACCCCATCCAACCCGGCCTTGGACACTTCCAGGGGTCCTGGGGCAGCCACAGCTTCTCTGGACAGTCTGTTCCAGCACCTCCCCAGCCTGACAGGGAAGAATTCCTTCCTAATATCCCATCTACATCCCTCCTCCTTAAGTTTAAGGCTGTTCCAGTGTTTCTAGGGGCTCACAGTGGGTGATGAGCCTTTTTCAGGCTGCGAGAGGATGGATCTCCACAGGCTGACACTGCCTGTGATCCTCTTGCTCCTCAGCTGCCAATGCCAATGAATCTGTGCTGCCCCCGTTGCCAATGCCAGCCCAAGAGGGTCACACATGCTGGTGACACCACGGTGTCTTTGGCTGCCACCCGCAGCCCCTCAGCCAGTGCCTGGTCACCTGTTAAACCACAGCAGCCCAAGCTCGCTCTGCAGCCTCCAAGTGCCATTTGGAGGGAGCCTCAGAGCCCTGTCTGTCCGGGGAGGCTGGGTTGGCAAATCCAGGGAATACTGGACTTGCATCCCCTGTTAAAGCCAGCCCAGCCCATGGACAGTAGCGCTCCGTGATTAATTGCTGTGCTTAAAACTCCTATTTATAGACACGCTGCAAGTTCTGTGCCAGGGATAGCGCAGCCAGAGGCTCCTCCTTCGGCAGCTCCCGGGGCTCAGCAGCTGATCCCACAGCCTCGGACTCCCAGGATGTGGAGCAGCTCAGCTCCTTATCCAGCCAGAGGTTCCCTCCTCTCCTCATCCTGCTCAGCCACGGTCCCTGGGGCCTCCCTGATCTCAGTGGCAATGCTGTGGGTGCCACGGATGCCGTTGGATGCTGCTGGATCCCCACAGGGCTAAGGAGCTTTAGCCGGAGCTCGCACCTCCTGCGATGTGGGAACAGGACCGGAGGGCACCGGTGCTCCTTGACCTGGCATCACCCCAGAGTCAGCACTGGAGTCCAGCAGTGTTTGATTCCCAGGGAGGCTCCAGGCCCTGCCCCAGGCTTCCCTGGGCTTTGTCTGAGTTGCTGCTCAGGAAATGAGCTGTTGGAGATCTGGATTCCAGCCGCCAGCTGGGAGAGCTGGTTGGGAAGGATGAGAGAGCTGGTTAGGAAGGATGGGAGACCTGGTTGGGAAAGATGGGAGAGATGATTGGGAAGGATGGGAGGGCTGGTTGGGAAGGATGGGAGGGCTGGTTGGGAAGGATGCCTTTGGGTAGTGATGCTCCACATCCAAAAAGTTCCTACCATACAAACTGTTCTCTTTACCCTACAGTTTTCTTTAAAACAAAACAGGTGAAAAAAGGAAATCCATTTCACCCTGCTTTTATTTTCCTGAAAGCCCCAGATCTTATCAGCACTGAGGTACTGGGCAGGGAGGGTTCAGGGATGTCACTGCCACCAGTATCCCACTGCCCAGGGCATCCCACAGCCAGGAGCATCCCATAGCCAGGAGCATCCTGCTCCTAAGAGCATCCCACTGAACACAGCATCCCACTGACAGGAGCATCCTCCATCGCCTCTTTTCCTGTCCCCCCTCTTCCAGCCCCACATTTGGGCAGTGTTGGGACAGGCTGGTGGTGGGGAGGGGAGCCGTGGCTCCATCACCACATGGAGCAATCCATGGCAATCCCATCCAGCTGTGGATTTGTCCCCTGCCAGCCGCCTCCCAGCCGTTCCCTGGGCAGCCGCAGCTCTCCTGGCTGGGGGCTTCTGAGCTCCTGTGGGTTTGTGGTGGAGAAATATCCTGAGTTTGTGCTGTTTGGGATGTGATCGTGTCTGGTGGGGAATGATCCCCCCCTGTCCACACTCCCACACATGGGGGGAGCCGAGGGGGAGGGAGCATTTCCACACGGACACAAAACAATCCTTATTTGTCTCCAAGACAGACCCCACCGCTGGGTTTCCTGGGGTCACGCAGCTGCAGGAACATGTGGAAAAGAAATGTCTCTCTGCTCAGCACTGGACACTGGTGTAATTCAATCTGTTGCTCCCATGTACAAGAAATCCACCAAAGTGGCCCCACTCCAAATGGCAGGAAATTCGGAGTGTCAGGGACAGAGGCAAAACCTCTCCCAATCCAGGGCTTTATTTTATTTTAATTGGGTTGGACTGGGAGAGGCAACAGAGGTTGTGTGGGGCTGGGGGAGGCAGCAGTGGGGGCTGGAGACATCCTACTGTCCCTTCCTGTGGTCACACGTCACCAGTGCCTAGACCTGCTGGGGAGGTGCCACAGGGATCTCCAGGTGCCAGGACAAGCTCACCTGGCCCCCAGAGCTGAGATGTCTTCAAGTTCCTGCCATTTCCATTCCCAAAATCCCTGCCACATCCTCCCAAAGATGTTTATGCTGACTTTCCACATGGCCCCCAGCACAATAAAGACTTTCCCCTGGGATTTTGGTGTCCAGGGATCACATTCTCTCTGCAGACCTTCACCCCAACACCTGGGCTCCCTGGGGGGCTGGGCTGGTCATGCCAAGCTCCAGTGAAATCCTGTTTGACTCCCAGGAACGCTGCTCCAGGACGTGAACTGAGGTTACCTCAGCTGAGCCTTAAATGGATTTTTCCGTTAAGAGAGGATTTTTTGGTCTTGTTTTATTGAAAAGGAATTTGCAGTAATTAGCTCTTACAGGGGATTTCACTGTTCTCTCTCCTCCTCTAAAGCATAAAACACTTATTACAACACATTGTTTAACGTGATCTCCACTCCCAGGGATTTTTCTTCCCTCATGTGGTGATCCAGCCCTGCCTTTGGACTTCAAGGCTCTAAATCTTCCTGCAGCCCTGAGCTGTGCCCTGATCCTTCTGCCTGGATCCACATTTATCTTTCCCCCTCAGTCCTTAGTGAGGGCTTTATTTAGGCTGTCGGGCTTCATCGTCCTTGGAGAGCAGGCTGGGAGCAGAGCTGGGAGTGGAATGATGAAACTCGGGGTGGGACACCCCAGTTTGTCCCTCCTGCTCCAGGATGGTGACATTCCATGATCCCTGTGCTGCCCTGCTGGCAACATTTCCCTGCTGCTCAGCCTGTGTTTTCCTGGGCTCATTCCCATGCTTTTCCATCACTCCTTACAGCCCGTGGGCTGACCCCAACACCTCCCTTGCTCTCCCACCCTCCCTCCTCAGCGTTTGAGCCTGCAGGAGGCTCCCGATGGCTCTCCATCGCTCCTGGAGGAGGCTCCTGGTGGATCTTCCTCACTCCCGTTGTGGGTGGAGGTGGATTTTCCCTCGTGAGGGGGTTCAATCTGCTCCTGGTCCGCGTCAGCTTTGTCTGAGCCCGAGATTAAACCTCGGCGTGCTCGAGTGCTTGTTCTCGTTGCCGTCACGCCGCCCCTTTAAAGTCGCCGTACAAATCCTGCCCTGCAGCTCCTTGATTGTGTTCCTGCTTCTCCTCTGAACTCCCTCCAATCCATCAGCAGCGCTCCAGCGGCAGCGCAGGTGCAGCTGCGGGAGCCTTTGCCAAGAGCCTCCGGTTCTCCGCGATGCCCCGGCGCGGGGGGACCATGGCGGGGACCGGGGGGGACGCGGTGGCTGAGCGGTGCCAGCCCCGGTGCCAGCCCCGGTGCCAGCCTCGGTGCCAGCCCCGGTGCCAGCCCCGCGCGGGACCACTCGCCAGGGCCATTCCAGACAAAGCCATGCTGCTAACAGCTCCTCTGGCTGCTCCGTCAGCTCCCATTAGAGGCCTGGGGAAGCAGCACTTCCCGAGGCTTTGTAGGATAATTTGTGTGTTTAATACACCTCAAACCCACGTTAGGCTGCAATTAAGGCAGGGGGAGGGAGCCAGAGCAGAGGAGACGCCGACCTCCCGCTGCCTGCTCAGATCCTGCTGCTTTCTGTGCCGATGGAGGATGCCAGGGAAGCTGGAATTGGAGGCAGAAGCCTAATTTGTCATTTGCAAGTCTGAGCCAAAGGGAAGAGAAATGGGAGAGCTGGGAGCTCCTCACGGGAAATTACCATTGAAAGAAGCGAGCTGAGCTGAGCCGAGCAGAGCCACGCCGAGCTGAGCATCCCGGCTCGCTGGCAGCAGCGGATCCAGGCTGGTGGTTGGGAGCCAGGGACATGGAACTGTGTGGGATGGCAAGAGGGGATCCCACAGCCGGGCAGAGCCGTCACACAGGTCACTGCAAAGAAGGTGCTGCGGCCCAAGCTGAGGCCCAGGTCCAAGCTCCATCCAGGGAATAGGAAATTCCGTTTCCTGAAACCACCAAGCTGTTTTCCTTTGCCTTGTTAGTGCTTTTGTTGTGTGCAGCTGGTAGAGAAAATGCACAGTGTTAGAGAAAATAAAGTGGAAGCAGCTCAACCCACTTTGGTCCTTGTAGGAGTCAGAGTTTGGGGTCCACACTGGAGTTTAACTGATCCCATTGGAAAACAGACCCACCCCCTCCAGAAAGGACACAGCCATGGGGAACCCACAGACCTGTCCTCATTCCAGTCAATGCAAGCCCTGCTCCATGTCAGGAACTGGGAACTGCTGGGAGTAGGAAAGTCTTGAGTGAGTTCCACAATGGGATTTATTCCCTGAGCTCGACGCTGATCCAGTTTTCACTGCTGCCAGAAGGGAGTTCCCACTCCTTTCCCCCACAAAGGACAAGGAATGCTGAGTGTGACCCACACATTGCAGTGGGCAGAGCCAGAGCCACAGCTCCTCCCACGTGGACATGGCAGATGTCCGTGGTGTGTAGGGGGGACAGGGATCCTCAGTGGTGGGAATGGCCCAGTTCTCCCCACACAGGCGGGATTTCTGCAGGAATAAAATGAATCCTCCAGATTAAATATGTTTCAAAGCTAATAAGAAGGAGCGGTGTGTGGGAGCCAGGCATCCTCAGAACTGTCAAAAACGTTCCTTTTTTCTTCAGGGGCTTCTTCAGAGGGTGCCAGCTCCTTCCTCAGCATCCCCGTTTAGCTGAGTGGGAATTCGCCTCGGGCAGAGCTGCTGCAGATTCTCAGGAGCGCACAAGAGTCTTGCAGAGTCCGTCAGGAAACCCAGCAGGAGCTGGGATGGCTCCTGAGCAGCAGAGGCTGGAGATCCTTCAAAGCCAAGCGGTCACTGAGCCTTGCAGAGCCATCCCAGCTTCGCCTATGGCTCCTCCCAGCTCCACTGAGTGCTGGGAAACAGGAATGCTGCTTCCAGGTCTGCCATGGGCTCCTCATTCCCAGTTCAACTGGGACTGCAGCTGCTCCTCTGGCCCAGCTTTGTTGGTTTTTTTTTGGGAGATGAGAGGTCTGTGACAGTGATCCAGGGCTGGGAGCAGCCGAGGGGCTGCCGGAGCAGAGTGGAGAATATGGAAAAGTGGAGCACATGGGAAAGGGTCAGGCAGGCTTTGATCCTGGAGCAGTCCTTTGGAGGACAGCGAATGGTGGGAGTAGCCAGAGTGGGGAGGGGGCACAGACAAGCTTTGACCTTGCCCTGAAATACCACAAAATATATTTAGGGCTTGTGGCTCAAACTGTTCCTGCTGCCCCTGGATCACCTGGATAGAAGGATGCTCATGCTTGAATTCCCAGCCCAGGGCGGTGGGCTGGCAGCACCTGCACCCCCTGTTTTCATGGAAGAGCCTTCCACTGCTGGAGGGTTTGCCAGCAAAGCTGTCAGTGCTGGGTAATCTCCTCTTTTCCCAGGCAGCCAGCGCACAGGAGGATGAAAACCCTTGTGGAGTCAGGTGAGCTCAGGTGTAATCCCATAAATCGTGTTCCAAAGCCCTTCAAAGCTGCTCATCCACACTCGGATCTCCAGAGCTCTGCAAAGATCATTACAGGGAGCGATGGAGGACTGGGAACAGGGACCGGGGTGTCCCAGCGCTGCCCCTGCTCGCTGGAGTGTCTGATCCCAGCCTGTCCCAGTCCCAGGCTGCCAGGGTCAGGAGCAGCCCTTGGACATGACCCTGCTTGGTGAGGGAAGAGAGGAGCCCTGGGGTTCTGCCAGAGCTCCAATTCTCCCAGGTAGCTGGAGCAGAAGAGATCTCAACAAACCTTGCTCTTCCCTTCCAGCTGCCCAGCCCTGAGCCCGACTCTCCCCGTTCCAGATGTTGGCTCCAAGGTGTGGCTGTTCCAAGGGCAGGGAGAGCAGCCAGCACAAAGCTGGACACAGCAACTGGAGCTGGGCTGAGCTGGGCCCAGCACTGTGACTCGGGAAGCTGGGGCTTCCTGGGGAAGTGACCCAACTCCAGTGGGAACCCAATCCAGCTCCTGCTTCCTCCTTGGAGAGCAACTTTTTACATGGCAGACAGTCATAGGGAAAGGGGAATGGTTTTAAACTAAAAGAGGACATTTAGATGGGATATGGGAAGGAAATCCCCCCAGGAGGGTGCTGAGGCCCTGGCACAGGGTGCCCAGAGAAGCTGTGGCTGCCCCATCCCTGAAAGTGCCCAGGGCCAGGTTGGACAGGGCTTGGAGCAACCTGGGATAGCGGAAGGTGTCCCTGCCCGTGGCAGGGAGTGGGAATGAGATGAACTTTAAGGTCTTTTCCAACATGAACCACTCCATGATGATTCCATGATGTTTTCCCCAGGGCTGGCAGCAGCAGACGAGCCGTCCTGCCTGCAGATCCCATATGGAGAGCACAGCGGGATGTCAGGAACCTGCTCCTTCCCGGACACCAAAGAGCCTCTGCTTCCCAACCACTCTGCCTCATGGAAACTCTATCCCCGCAAACACTTGCTCCCTTTATATCTTCCTCCTTTATTTTTTATGGAGAGGCCTTGGAGGAGAGGGAATCAGAGGGGGCTGGCACATTCCCCCTCCCCCTGGCCTCTCAGAAATAAAGGGATGCAGCTGGAGGGGCAGGAGTTTCTGGAGCTGTATGGATGGGGTGAGAAAGTCATTACCTGCCTTGGGTTTCACTGTGGGAATGGCCGCACCTTTCGCTGGGAATCTCTGTGTCTGGGGGCACGGAGAGGGGGGAGAGGGGGAGGAGGGAGCAAAGGGGCAGAGAAAGGGCTGGAAGCAGCATGGGAAGAAAGGAAAAGGGAAAGGGGAATTTTTTCTTTGCATGTAGCCATGGAGGGGCTGAAATGAATTACCTGTCTCCAAAGCCAGGGCGTTCAGGGAATAATCGATTGAGCACACCACAAACTCGGATTTTATGGCTCCAGGAGCCCGGCTGGGGCTGGGGGAAGTGGGGGAAGAGGGAAACTGTTCCACACCAAGGGGACACCTCAAGGGGATGGGTTTGTCTGGTCTTTTTTTTTTTTCCTTTCTTCTATTTTTCTCCCTCGCCTCTCTCAGTTTGGAGTTCTTTAGGTTGGTTGTGGTTGTTTCCCTTTTCCCAATCTTCCCCTGGGGATTTTCCCCTTTGTTCTGCTGGGGGGGAACAGAACTGGATTGTGTTTCTCCTGCTCCCAACTGCAAGGAATGACATCAGCCCGAGGTGTTCCAGCACATCCTCCCTCTGCACTCCCTCCCTGCCCCAAACTGCTCTGGTATTTGGAGTTTAATAAAGGATTATTATTTGTCCCCATCCATGCCTGGAATGGCAGTGGCTGTGAAGGAGCAGTGGCTGCATCCAGCTGGTGTCTCTCTGCAGCTTGCAGTGATCCTTGAGGAGCATCCCAACCCCTTGCTGCTCCAGCATCTCCAGATCCCAGTCCTCCCACAAGGACAGCTTCCCTGCATCCCTTGGCACCAGTGCCAAGTGCCCCAGAGCTTTCCCTGGAGAGAGCACAGCAGGAACAGGTCCTCAGATGGTCCAAGGGCCTGCATTCTGATCCCCATTCCCAGAGCCACTGGACACATCCCGGTCTCACCAGGATGCGACTGAGGAGCTGGAGGCAGCCCCCAGACCCCCTAGAGAGAGAACAAAGCTGCAGAAATTAAAAGACAATTTCCAGAGCTGAAAATAAATTCATGGAAAAGAGCAGGAACACGGCAGTTCTTTGGGGGAACGTGAGGATTCCTGACAAGTTCCCGGTGATATTTGCCAGGAGGGTCATTAACTCCCGCCATGGGAGGAGGGATTCAGCTTTTCCAGAAGGCCCTGGGTCAGTTCCTGGGGTTTCTCTACCTCCCTGGTGCTGTTTTCCAGCATCCCGATGGGCTGGGATCACAGCTGGCTCTGCCCCAGGGACACAGGCTGCAGGAGCAGGGAGCCATGCTCCTGTGGAACCACCTGGAATCCCAATCCCTGTGATTCCAAGACCTCTGACAGCCACCTGAGCAGGGTCTGGAGCCAGCAATGCTGGACCCTTGGTGATTGTGCAGAATTCCCAGCTGCAGTGGAAACACTCAAAGCAAGTGGGAAGAGCAGAGGCTGAGGGAAGGATTTCAGCCTCGGGGAGGAGCAGGGCTGGAGGCAGCACAGATTTTCCCAGTTTTCTCAGTCCAGTGAGCCACAAAGCAGCCGGATTCCAGGGAACTCAAAGTCAGGCAGCTCCAAGTTGCTCAGCTGAGCAGGGATTTGGGGCCACACTCCTTTTCCTTTGGGAAAGTCTCTCCTGTTGCTGGCTCAGCAATGGGGAGCCGGGAGACCTCAGCCTCCCCCAGGGCACAGCAGCCAGGCATCCAGCCAGCCTTGGCATTCCCAATGTTCCACATCCCCCTACAACACCACAACAACCTTTGTGAGGCCCAGATCCCAAGGTCACATCGCAGACCTGGAGCCAGACACGCCAGCCACAGGTGAGTCAGCAGCTCTGGGAAGATCCCGTGCCTTGCCCCAGGGCGCTCCACAGGATTCATCCTTAACCTCCAGGATCCAGCCGCCTCCATCCCCTGCGTGTGTTCTCCATAATTAAAGTTGCACTGAGAAAATAAATCCTGCTCCTCACTAATAGGACGGAGGAGGTG